>KZ084090.1:0-37844 GCA_002092935.1 Trametes coccinea BRFM310
CTTGGCGACTGTTGTCCAGCTCAGGCTCGTCATCGTGAGCCTGCCTGGCAGTAGTACTAGTCTCGGCGCCCGTGTCTGGCGGAATCTGTGCTTTTGCAGTTATACCCGTGGGCAGGCTGCTTTCCCTCGATAAAATCGGTCACTATACCAGAAAAGCGTAACGAATATGGGGACCTCAGCGCGGCGCGCGCTCTGGCACCGCACAATTGGGATTGGTTTCAAGATTCTTCGTCCATGCAAAGCTCCGCAGCTGTCCAGCGTGTAGGTTCGACTTCGTCGTCTGCTATCATCGCCAGCTATCGGGCGGGCCGTCTCATCAAGCTCGCACAGATCTCCATCACGGGCCTCACGCCGTCTCAGCGAGTCTTCTCTATCGCATCAGCCCTATCGTCATTCAAAAGGTTTCCAGCAGCAACCAGCATTCACTTTACATCGATCTACGCGCTGAGCATCGATTGGTATCGTACAAGATGATGCCGCAGGCTGAGTGGGGGCCGCGTCAGTCTATGATACCGAGTTGGAGATACTGAACCAGCGTGCAGGGCACTCGTTCTGGGCGGTGAGTAAGACACCGTGAGCTCATATGGACACGCATGTCAAGTACCGCCGCAATCACGAAGCCTCAAACGACATTGCTCTTGTGGGCATGTCATCGATGACACTCCAAGCCCCGAAAACGCCATGGTTGTCACGTCGCCGCCCCATTCTTTGACAACCTCAACAACGTGACTTTCAGTGTGGCGATCGCTGACGCCTCCTCTCCCGAAGTCAGCCTTTGGGTATGTGTATGGACAGATCTAAGCGTTTCCCAGCTGATGTAAGATGTGTGAAGGCCTGACTGCATTCCGACCTTCGAAGTCTCTTCCCCCAGTCCCGATGCGTCGTTGTCCGAGTCGGTCTCCTCCACCCGAACATATTTACGAAACTACGGACGCGCCCGACACGCCCGCCAGAATGGTCGAGGGTGATGTTGACGATGAGGATCGTTTTTCTCGGGCCTCTTTGGCACTCCCCACAGCAGACTCCAGACCAACGCACCAGCTTGCCAGACGGATGGGAAAATAGCAAGCCACGCCCATTAGCCCGATAGAACACACGGCGGCTGCGGTTGCAATAGCGTCTCAAGCTACTCGTCGCTGGCCGTGGCCCTCGGAGATCTGACCCCTCAGCTCCCAACTCGAGCTCACCTGCGGCTACTAATAATTGACAATAAGCAGAGAAGCAACGCCCCGCCTAGTCGAGGCAGAGTTCGCGAGACTGGCGCCCTCAGTATCCCCTAGAGAAGGTGACGTTCTAGCACACTGCACGATGGAGGCTCCCAAGCTGGTGCATGACTCTTCCATAGCTCGCTTCACGTCTCCCGCATCGTCCAACAGCGCAGAGAATGCTCGGACGCAAGGAGCACTCTTGCTCTTCGCGTCCGTGCAGAATCAAAGGACCTATGCTTCCCGAACCTCCCTGAGCGCTGCTGCTGCTCCTTACCCCTCTACATCCGAGTCCGACTTTATGGACGGTGTCGAAGCCTCGCTTGCAGAGGAACTCGCGGTGCGACACGATGACGATGCGATGAATGCAGACCCAACCCTATTCAATATCTTCCCCTATGAGGAGTGCAGCACTCCTGCGCCCTCCTCCGCTCAGTACTCCTGCCATGCTCCTGACAGTCTGCACGAGGCCATTCAGAGTCCGTACGAGGATGTCCATGGTCCGTTTGAGGTCGCCTGAGGTCCGCACGAAACTGACCGCAGTCCGTACGATGAGGACTTGTTGCACGTTGCCTCTTCGGATGCCATGTTCCACATGCTTGACGGCGGATCAGGTGCTCGAGCTCCTCAACGGCTGAAGGCTCAGAAAACTCCGTACAATGGCTTGTGAAGACCCACTACGGGGGAATCATCCTGTTCGCTTTTACTCTGGGCCGTTCCCTTTCCAGACTCTCTCGTGGACTAACCTCGTCGCCACCGATCGTGAGCTGTACGTCTCCGCTCACTGTTCTCCAAGTGCTCGATCTCGGTGCACACCGTTCTCCGACTCTTGCGCACGACAAACTCGCACCGTCCAAACCTGGAAAGGTCAACCGACTGAACTTGCCTCCTGACGGCAGCGCCGTGCTCTATTCTCCTCTCCTTGAGCTCCTCGACGCATGCGCCCTAGAACGCACATCCCGCCCTGTCCCTTCGCTGTCTGCCTCTCCGCCAATGCCGTTACGATGCTCCTCCAACTCCGTCAGCCTTCACCCAGAGCTCGACACCGCCGTATGCAATGCCATCATAGCTGCGGACCGTACTGGCAATACCCTACAGCACACGATGTGGGCATTGACGTCCAAAGTAAGCAATGTGACCCTCATTCATCCTCCCCGACTGCCGTACTTGTGCGCCGGTGATCTCCTGCGTCTGGGCGATTGCACGACAGGCTGCTCTCACAATGACGACTTCTATTCAAGGGCTCGTCAGTGTGTGCACAGCATTCGTGGGTCATCAGCGCGACAGGTGGCCGCTACTCACTTGCAAGTGTCCATACCATCCTCTAACGATACCCCATCGTGACGACGACATGGTCGGTGCCGCCGGTCGTTCTTCACTGTCGAACAGCGACGCGTGCGCCTCAGAAGCGTCGAATACGCCTGGGGAGTTCGATAAGTAACGCTGCTGCGTGATTGAATGCGCGGCTGTCGCGGTGCGGTCTGGTGCTCCGCACTTGTGTCTGCTCGTTTCGCACCCGTCCACTTGATTATTGTCGACAAGATAACATTGCACGAGCACATACTGTCGCTGTCATGTCCGTCAGTAGCGTTTTTTGGACAAATGAGGACAAGCGCAGATCGAGATGGACGCGTGTCGACGTCGTGGTCCGAGCAGCATCGTAACTAGCGGCGGGATGCACGTCTCTGATCCGTTGTCATGCATAGCCTGTGCATGATCACGCGTCAATGGCACTGTAAAGGACGTAATGACGACTAGGACGGGTATCGCTCTGCACGAATACCCATCTCCACCCAACCCCCTCTACCTCACTCGGCCCACCATCACGGGCCACATCTCCTGCTATCATTCGCCTTGTCGATCAATTCACCTCCCACGTCCCGCCATCTGTTATGCTGCATCAACCGTGTCCGGTGCCCTAGCATTGTGGTCAGTCGGTCACGCACCTCTGGATTGAATTGATGCGTCGTAGCTGATGGGGCACACGTTCCAGTGGCGGAGGACGGGGGAGAGTGCACGAGGTCTCCACGGGTGGATTCCGAGCAGATGCGTGATTCAGGTAGTTGGTATCAATGCGCTGAGACATCCACCGGAAGCTTTGCGACCGTTGATATTCAATGGTGCGGAACGGTCGGGATTCAACGTTCAGAAGTAGGAGCAGTGATTGAGCCATACTTATGGTAACAGATAGATGACATCTCAGCCGAGCGCAAGCGCCGACCATCAGTCGCTACGTATACACGTGGCTCCTGCAGCCTGCAGCTGACACTGGGGATTTTCACTGTTCAGCAGCGAAAGTGAACGTCTCCCTCACCGCGCTTGCTTATTTTCCCCAGTCACGCTCATGTTTCGAAACAGTGTGATTCACTTTCAATCACTGGCGGTGCGAAATCGTCAGTCCAACTGGTCAATTCGACAATTCCCAAGTCTGACCGGTGAACGTACTCAACGGGCGCTGAAGAGCACAGTGATATCTCCGCAGGCAAACGGCTCGCGACGCGGTCGCAAGAATGGCTCGCCGCTCATCACCCGTGGTCGCGCGACGTCCCGGCGTCTTGGTCTGCACAGGTGTGTGGTTCTAGCGTATTGTACCGCTGTGGGCGCAGACGTCATGGCGAGCATTGGCCGCCGTTCGTACTGACATGATTGGGTTGTCTTAGATCCGTCCCTGGAATGCGCGTGCGAAGACGCCATCGCCTCTCGTACAGCACTGCGCCGGGCAGCCAATAGCATCGGCGATGCCGACAAGGGTTGTGCTCATGCAGAGTTCAGTCGACTGTCGACGCATGTGCATGCACATCCCCGTACGACAATGTGGGCTTGGTGTGTTGAATTCTGATCTCGCAAGACCGCCTGCCCTCCTCGTCCGAGTGATTGCATGCTGTAGAAAGGACTGCAGTGGAGTTTATGTCATGTCTATCCACGAGGTCTCTTCCACGCATGGACGAGCGTAGGCATTCACGCGCACGCTTGACGCGTCTCGCTCGAGATAGACACCATGGCTCGCCGCAACTCGTAGCTCGGTGAAGGCGGAGCCTGACAGTGAGAATCCCGGCTGACGTGTGCGGGTGCTCCGACGCCCACGCTCGATCTCGAGCGCATCTCTCCGCGCCACTGACGACCTTCGCACGTTTGCATTCGGACGACTGAGGCCTGAGGCCTGAGGCCTGAGGCCTGATGCATGATGTCTGACCGCTCAGTGCGCGCGATTGGACAAACGCACAGTTTGAGAAACTCACATTGACAATATTAATGATAGAAGAAACGAAGGGCATCCCCGAGCGCAAGCAAATTCTTGAGCTCTCTGTACCTCCCCCGGTGCTCACCGTTGATTGCAGCGTCAGCTACGGCCAGCGCCGCCACCACGATTGTTACATCGGTGACTCCGTCAACTGAGCCAGGTTCCGAGCGAGTCGAGATACTCGATCTCAGTAACTTTGGGAAATGCATATCGGGGCCGCTGTGGACGCCACCCCAGCCTTCACCTTATATAGCAAGGCGAGAAGGCATCGCCGCCCCTGCCACTTCACCGTCGGTATCCTGATGACATGGACAGACCATCAACTGCTGCTCATGCGTACTCAACCCCTTCAATGCAGCCCGTCATCGATCCCTCTTCTGCTGCAACCCCTGCTGCTGCTTCTTCTCCTGCGTCTGTACAAACATCTGGCCCTCGTCGGTGCGCCCCCCCCACCTCGAGTTCTGCAAGTTCTACTGTAGAGCCTCCGGAACGTCCCGCAAGCCGCTCGCGGCTTTACCAGCCTCAAGACGTCCGCGCCCACAGCGACGGGTTCGTTGCGGCCCACGGCGACATCACTCGTCGCCAGGGCCACTCCTTCATCCAGGCTTTTGTCAGTGCAGGATTCGAGGCAATTTCGTGGCAGAAGGATCGGAGACGGATCACAACGGAGTTCGCACCCGTCACGCAGCTGGCAAAAAACATCCCCCACGACCTGCACGACCGCGTGAACTCGCTACCGCTTGCTGCGAGGCATGCGGGAAATATGCAGGTGCTGGTCTTCGAGGCCGAGATACGGGCGAACACTGCAGCAGACGAGCCGGACGCTCCCCCGGTCTACTTCGTCCACGTGATGAAGGGTGCTGCTGTGGACTTCGCTTAGGAAAGCTGAACGAGACTCTAAATGTATACGTCTCAATCAATGTCGCTGTTTGTTCGAGGAGATCTCTCTCTCTAGGACAGTGTCAAGGATATGGGAGGAGCGCGACGACTTTGGGGCACGATGGAGGGGCGTATAGGAAGACAGCCGCCCGCATGCGCAGGCGGCTCCATAAGAGATCTGTTTCGCAAGAACCCACGAGGGGCGAGCGCGAATGGGAGCGACAACGTTAGGAAGACGCAGTCCTCCGAGAGACGATGTACCTGCGAGAGACGACGTACCTGCGAGGGGCGAACGTGAGCAACTGAGGGGGCATTGCGTTGACCAGGGCTACTGCGCCACTCACTTCCGGACAACGGTCAGGCATCCACCCAACCGTGGCGCGTCATCCGATGTGGAAGCATCTTGAATATTGGACTCGTCTGGCCGTGGGTACCAAAAGAGAACGCGCGCAAAGAACGTTCTTCTAGTGTCAGGGCAGCCGTGTAGTTGCAGTGGGAGGCGCGCGGCTTGGACCGCACTGGCAGGAGATTGATGGTGCATTGCTGTGAACCTACGTTACGAATATGCGCAAGACAGAGACCCCCCGTTCGGCGAGTTACCACAATCGATCAGACAGTGTTGCTGACGATGCTTGCCAATCGAACATACGGGGCTCCTCGCATCACAGCACTACTTCGATGCAGTATGTGATGACAGTTATCAATCGTGAGCCGTTGTAAGGCGATTTCGACATGGTGGCGTACCGCGCACAGGCATGGCGGGGGTCCCATAATTGTTGAGTCCCTCCCTACGGCGGTCAAAACTCGAAGCTGGAGCCGACATTCGTGCTCTGTCTGAGACGCGGGACGACGTACCTCGAGCTCGTGGAATGGTGCATGCCACGTGCGTTCGGTAACTAGACGACTTCTGGAACAATGGCTTAGGCCCTAGAGGTCTTGTGCGCCATGCCTATGCGGCGCGACGCGCGCATCCGGGGGAAGGGCGGTTGCAGCTTCCAGTCCGTGTCGTTACGAGCCAGAAACCTGGATAGCTTGAGGGACTGTCGAAGCCACAGAAGCCGCGTCTGCTTACACAACTCAACCCGAAGTCCTACTCTTCGGGCTTCAGGCTTCTCTTTCTTAAGCTTAAAGCTACAAGCCTGCAGGCTTCAGGCTTCGAGTTTTTGTGCAGACGCGTTAGTCGGCGACAAAAGGGATGGGATCGAGACTATGTCCTGCAGCTCCTGCCGTGCGACTTGTGGCCGGCGCTTGCGATTGACTGAGATCGAAATATCCCCCCCTCTGTGCCCGACATTCTTCACTGTCGCGAGCGACCAGCCCTGCCCTCTGTCTGAGCCTCCAGTGCTCTGTCTCTTTTCTCTGGTATCCAATCTCACATCGCGGGTCATTCACTTCGCTAGACTCAGCTGTCATCTGGTATCTGGCATCACGGACAGCATCTTGCGACGCAGTCGCCGCGTCAGTCGTAGGGTATCACGCCCATTCGTTTAACACACTCCGCACTCCAGCGCGTGTCTTTGGCATGGAGTTGGAACCAGATTTGCAAGCAGCAGTGGCGGACGCCATGGACATCTTGTAAGTACCCCGTTCTGGAGTTGCAACGACATGATTTCCACTCGTCCTTATAACGTGTTGTCTGCAGCGCTCCGAGAGAGCTACCTTCTCTCGCGTGCCAGAATCACTGTTTAGACGGATTCCGCTTGACGGAACTCGTCGGTCAAAGGCACATGGAGAGTATGAATAGCGGAGGGCTCGATACTCCTGAAGCGGATCCTCTCGTGACGACGCTGCATCACAAGATCGTCACCCTTTCTGTATCTCAGGGAAGAGGACTGCCTTCCACGTCCATTTACGCCCATCGTCGAGTGTTTAAAGATGCTCCCGAGAAGATCAAACATGCCCTCGCGAACGATGAAGTCGATAGCCCCGTCCCGCCCAAGCGTCGACGGGTTCGTCCTCGCAAGTCGCGCAAAGGTGGGAAAGGATCCAGGGAAAGCAACCTTGGCAGAAACGCCGACCGTTTGGACAAACGATGGAGTAGCATGGGCGTCGAGGAATACAGGGCTGAGGACGCTTTACACGCGTCTGAGCTTCCCTGTTCCTCTTCGGGATGGATGGGCAAGCCAGTTCCGAAGGCGTTGAACAAAGTCATTCTTGGATTGTGGGAAAAAGCACAGCTGGGCAGTCTTCTGAAAGAATTCACTCCAGTAGCGTTCGCTGTGATGTGAGTCCCGTCCCTCGTAGCTTGTGACTATGCATGCAATTCTAACCTGCATTAGCCTGACTGCGCAGCCCCCCACCCTAGTAAGAGACTGCGAGGGTCGTCTGATATTTGCCCGCTCCGCCTACATGCCATGCATGGATAGTCTCCTGGAACAGTATGACGACGAATGCGGACGCTTCGTGAGCATGTGGAAGGGCCCTTCGGAGAAGGAGATGAAGGCGAATACTCGGGGAGAGCATTTGTTCTGCGTCGCTGGCCATCACCGAAACAATCTAGTTGTATGTGGCACATTGCTTGTTATGTGGTGGCACCTGATCATTGTTGTTGACCATCCTTAGGCTCCTTCTCTGACTCGATGGCACCGTCAAAACGAGGAGGCACTGCAGTGGTTTTTCCGTGCAAATGGCCCGGCAGATCAGGTCACGTACGTCCAATCACCTCTCTTTGCCTACCAGCTGCTCAGTTGTACTTCTGACTAGACGGCTGGGAAGCGCCTTCGTTCGGCGTCACTTCCCTGCTGTGGCAAAGAGGTTCCAGCAGTGTGCACAGACCTTGAAGATACAGCCTCTCTATGGCCTGTTTTTCAACTACTGCCTGAACTTTCCAAGGCCTGGAGTGCCAAGGGTTCACTGTCGGCCCCATGTAGACTCAAAGAACATCGCCTTAGGAGTTTGTCTTATCTACATCCACGGTAAGTCTGATATGTTTTAGATTTCTCAGTTAACAATTATTGTAATAGGCAGTTTCAATCACAAAGAAACCGCATGGCTGGTGGTTTGGGAGGCCAAGATCATCATCCAGATCCCTCCAGGGGTTTTTGTGGCATACCCATCCTCACTCTTCTATCATTTCAACTATGATTGTAAGTTCTATTGTATTCCCTAAAGCCTTGCTGATTAAAGGCATAAAAGACCAGATGGTGTTCACTGAAAATGGTGAGAAGCCTACCCCTGAAACAGCAATCCCATTGGATGGAACAGCTGGCAGAAGATCCTCTGTGTGGTTCTGTCAAGCCAGTATGTTTCAAACAGCAGAATTAGGGTTCTCAACTGTTCAAGATGCTCAACACGCAGGCAACTCAGGAAAATGTGATAATGAGGCCTTTTTTCACAATGATATCTTTCCCCTACCTATTACTCTATAGCAAGTTTTGTTTTGCTTAACTCAATTGATCAATGTGGCCTTGGTAGACTCGTGCCCAGTCGGTGGCGAGTTCCCAAAGCAGAAGCACGATCAGCCGATGGGATCTAGCGGAGTGTGAAAGCAGGGAACTCGCCATACTGACTGGGCAAATTGGAGGGCCTTTTGGCGGGATGGGGTCGTGTGAAAATGAACTTCGCGGAATCGCAGCAACTTCACTTATGAGTATGAAGCGCGAAACCATGTAGCTCCTCGCCCACCCGATATCTAGCTTGGAAACATAGGTGATATGTATATACATCAATTGCCGTCAATCAAATCCATATCTAGAGCGACATCAGCTTCCGATTCCAAAGAAAATGGCATACTTTCAGCATCCTCGTAAACCGCCCAATACGCGCTCTCGTTGTGGTCTTCCCACATGTCTTCGCAGTCTAGATTGACAGCAGGCTGGTCAAGGGGTGCTTCTTCGGGAGCAGGTGAAGGTATGTTGGTTACAAGAACAGCGGTTGGCTCTGAGTGTGTGCCGGTAGAGAGGCCATCACTGTCAGCAGGCAGGCGGGGTTGAGACTCCGAGGAGACTCGGACTGAGCTGGGCTCATGCGGAGCGTGAGGAGTAGGGAGGTAAGGGGCGCCGACGACAGGCGTGAGGCGACAGCGAGCCTGGAGACGTTTGATTTGGGCATTGAAGTCGGCAAGTGGTCCGGCAAGTTGAGCAAGGCCGGCGCTGGAGGCGTTGGGAATGACAGGCTTTTCCGTGTCAATGACACGTCCCGGCTCGACCTCGTAGACACGGTGCTGTGCGAGGGCATCCATAAGCTCGCTGATGTCACGTTCGACGCTGGGGCTGGTGTGCTTTGCACCTTGACGTGAGCCAAGATCGTGATTGATCTGAGTAGCAAGGCGGTGCAGGATGTCGATGCATGGCGAAATTGTTCCGAGCCACTCCCAGGAGGCATTGCTTCTGTGTGCTTGATATATATTCTGCGCAAGTTACTTCGGTAAGTGATCCAGCTATGAGGCGATGACCCGGACACACCTTGATCCAGAAGTTGAGGTGCTCTTGCAGCAGGTCAACCTCAACCCAGCTGTCGTCCTTGCCGGTCGGGTTGAGCAGCCAGTTCTTGAGCACAATGCGCCTGTAACGCCTTCAGCGAGAAGCCAATAGGACGACTGAGGAGAAACAAACCGTAGAGGTTCTGGCCACACATGAGTGAGGTTGTGGATCAGATGAAGCAACTCGTGAGCATACTTCATACGCCCACTGCCACGGAACACGAGCGCCCAGATCTTCAGGACGGTCACAATGCGTCCGGAGTCGCCCACCTTGATCGTGTCGTTGAATTCGCGCAGGACGAGTGCATCACGGAGGAAGAGAACTGCATTCTCAAAAACCATGTCTCCAGCCGCTGAGGGTTGCGGTTCATGAGTCGACTCTGAGGATTCTGTCTCGACGTCGTGTGCGCGTCTGCGTTTCTCGGCATCTCGACTGCTGCGTTGTTCGTGCACGACACCAGCGGCAGCATACTTGTTGACGATGGCCTCTGCGTGTTGTTGGAGCTCGCTGAAACTGATGTTTGCAGCGTATTCATCCAGACTGTCACAGTCGGAGACGAGCTGAAGGCAATGCAGGATGCGAGCATACAGCGAGACAAATATAAGGTCTCTGCATGTGCAGAAGGGAGGGAGCGACGAGAGCACGATGGGCTTTCGGTCCGCGAGTGAGCCTGGATTGGAAGTGCTGGCAGAGCCGAAGTGCGATTCAAGGACAGCATGGGTGGCTGTCATCTTGTAATGGAATAAGCCCGGCATACAAAGAGCCCAGAGGAATGACTGTCCGAAGCTGTCGTGCCCAGCGCGATTGGCTACGGGGGAGCGTATACGAGAGATGGAGAGCTGGTCGCCAGCAGTGATCTTCACTATGGCGTGAAGTCAGGTGAATCCAGATCAAGTTGAAGCTCAGAGAATGTTGTGTACGAGGGGGAGACAACCGCGAGCAGGTGTAGGATAGACGCCGGACACGTAGCACGTGACACACGCGTGGCTCATGTACGCGACGCGCCGCGCTCACACACCTCAGTCTGTTCCACGACAGCTGAGGTGAGTGACCGTTAGAGACCCGGACATAACATGGACACTGACTGGTATCATGTAGAGTACATCATCACAGGTAGCTACAGTGCAATAAGAGTCTGTTCCACGACAGCTGAGAGTACATCATCACAGGTTATGAGCCCTGAACGTCGCTAAGACCACGGGAACTCAGAATCTGTCGGGAATAAGTCTCCACAACACAGGGCCTCCGAGAAAAAACTCGTGAGTTATCAAGGGACGACCTGCTGGCGCGGAGTCGGTTATTCACGGCTTATTCAACGCATATACCGACTATCACCACGCATACATCCACATCCGCACGCATACAGTCAGATAGAAACTCAGCTCTTGCTCAGAAACTCAGCTCTTGCTCTGTCGCTCTCTCTCTTGCTCAGCCATGTCGGACGAAATCGACAAGACCGCGATGATGACCGACTCAAGCCATCTGGGAAGATGCGGCTGGAACGACTGGAAGAAACGCGTCATGGCTCTCTGCGAGCTAAAAGGTGCCTTAGGCCACCTCAATGGATCGACGCCACGACCCGTACATGACGAGGTCAATGAAGCCGGGACGCTCATACCTATCACAACCGAGCAACAAAATGCGGTAAACAAGTGGGACGAAAAGGAACGTTACGTACGTTTCCTGCTCAAATACAACACCACCAGCGAGGCGAGCGCAGGCATCGCCTTAGAAGGGACAGCGGCAAACATATGGGCACAGTTCCTAGCCCGTTACGACGCCACGACATCGCTCGACCGCATCAACCTTGTTCGGAAGCTCGAGGCTATGAAACTCATCCCTGGGAGCGACATAGACGCGCACGTCGCGGCCATGTGCCAGGCGTGGCAGCTCGCACTCAACGCCGGAGCTAGCGTCCCCGCCAGCGACTTCACCGTATACTTGTGTAACTCACTCCCTGCCAGCATGGAACCTCTGGTCGCGCACCTGCTAGACAACGAGCGACCTGAATACGTGATGAAGCAGATCAAGGCTATCTACACGAATTCGCTGATGCGAGCGGGTATAGCGGCGACGCTTACCAACACAGTGACCGCGACAGGCACGTACGCAGCCCCGTCCAATAGCGCCTTCGTCGCTCGATCAACAGTGGTGTGCGACTGGTGCGGGTGGAACGCCCACACTAGAGACCGCTGCTACTGTCCGGGAGGGGGGATGGCTGGCCAACAACCGTCAACATGGAAGACGGAACCGAGGCCGAAGAAGGGGTCTCCATGCGACGCGATGATGAGAGAGGCTCTCGCGACCATAAAACCCACGTCCAACCCCTCCAATAACACGGCGAATCTCACGACCACGCAAGGTGCTACACCAAGCACGCCGTCCGACGGGCCGACATCCCCACCTAAAGCATTCGCGACGCATACACACGCTTTCGTTGCTGCACTAGCTACAGAAACGCTCGGCGTAAACCCTACCTATGACGCGATGCAAGAACCCATGTCCAACATACGCGCTTACGCCGACACTGGAGCATCCCACCACTATTTCATCGACAGGCGTCATTTCTCTAACTACCGCTCCACTTCGTCGATGACCGGTAATGCCGCCAAACGAGGTTCGACCTTCGAGATCGCCGGGATAGGCGACGTATCGCTGATCATACGTACCGAGGGGAGAGACGTCAAGATACGTCTACACGACGTCCTCCACGCCCCTGATCTGGCAGCGAACTTGGTCTCTGTGGCTCGGATCGACCGTGGAGGATACCGCATCGAGATCGACGAGGGGTGCCTGATGGTCTACGAGAAGGCCACCGCGTCTCTGTGCTTCGCGGGCCAACGGACCTCTACGGACCTGTACCAAATCAACATCGCGCGCGTCCTTCCGGAGGAGACGGAAGCTATCCCACATGCCCTCGCGACCACAGCTAAGGCTGACCTGGCGACGTGGCATCGCCGACTCGGGCATCCACGCGAGCAGACTATCCGGGACATGGTGCGGACCAACGCGGTCAAGGGGATCGAGCTCACTGGCAAGACGCCCACCGGTCGGTGCACAGATTGTCTGCAAGGCAAACACCCTCGCGCACCGTTCTACCCAGCAACAGTTGAGACCAACGTCGGAGAACGTGTGTACATCGACGTTATGTTCTTCAACGTTCCCAGTCTCGGTGGAGGGGAGATCGCGTTCACGTTCGACGACGGAGGTTCTTCATTCCTGGTCACTTTCATTGCTTGCACAAAAACCGAATCAGAGTCCGTCGCCTTACTCGAAACGTACCACACGTGGCTTGAACGTCAATCCGGGCAGAAGCTCCTAGTCATTCGGACGGACAACGGCGGAGAATTTCTAAACGGCGCATGGACCGAATACCTGCGTCGCACCGGCATTCAGCATGAAACCACGACCCCGAAGACGCCACAGCAGAATGGCGTAGCAGAACGCGGGCATCGAACTCTCGGAGAGCGGGTTCGGACGATGCTAGCCGACTCACGACTTCCCGAGTATCTCTGGGGCGAGGCCCTCATGTGCGCAACCTACACAAAGAATCTGACTGCCTCGATGCGACAAGGTGGGAAGACCCCGTACGAACGTTTCTACGGAACGATCCCCGACATTTCACACCTGCGCGTGTTCGGATGTCTAGCTTGGGTCAAAGTTCCAGACGACACCCGCAAGAAACTCACCTCGAAGTCGATGCGCGGATTCCTAGTCGGATATACGGAGGACGCAAGCTACAGAATCTGGTTGCCGCAGGAGGGGGGGGTCGGAGGAAAGGTCATCCGCTCCCGCGACGTGGTCTTCGAGGAAGGACCTCCGCATCGCACTCTTACCGCTGAGGGGGAGCTTGACTATGGAGGTTTCGTCTTGCCCGGCAACCACTACTCGGAACGACGTGTTGTCCCCGCGGGCGAGGTAGCTACTGAGGTCGATGAACTCGACCAGGAAGAACATGCGACCTCGTCGTCGAGCGCGGGCGAGGACGGCGATGCCGACAGATGCCTCGGGGACTTCCAGGCGGTTGCCGAACCCGAGCCATCGATCCCGCGCCGCTCCGCAAGGGACTCGAAGCCGAGCCGTGCGCTGTTGGAGACGCGGGAATACGAGACGCGGGAGCAGGAGGCGAGGGAAGAGGGCGAGGCATGGGCGGGGCTGACTCACTCGGGTACGGAAGCGAAATACGTCGCCTGGCTTGTCAAGCTAGGTGACATTTCATCCGAAGTACCTGAAGGGTTAGAAGGGGGAAGGACACCGATGAATTTTCGGGAGGCGGAACGGGAGCCGGATGTCTGGAGACCGGCGATGAAGAAAGAGATCGACGGCCTGATGAAGATCCAGGCGTGGAGGCTGGTACCGCGGACGCCGGAGATGAATGTGGTAGGGTGCAAATGGGCGTACGCGCGCAAGTTCGACGAAGCTGGCCTATGGAAACCGAAGGCACGACTTGTCGCGAAGGGATTCCATCAGATTCCCGGCGTGGACTACTTTGAGTCTCACGCGTCAGTGGTGCGATTCGAATCTCTCAGAATCATCTGCGCTACCGCCACCTACCGCGACATGGAGATGCGACAAGACGATATCGAGAAAGCTTACCTGAACGCCACTCCACAGAAGACTGTTTACATGGACCAACCTCCAGGCTTTGTCGATCCTGAACGACCCGACTACGTATGTGAAGTTCTACGGTCGCTCTACGGCTTGATGCATGCGGGAAACGACTGGTGGCAACATCTCGACAACACCTATGAACAGCTGGGCTTCTCGCGCTCTAGAGCTGATGAATGTGTCCGCGCGAGGTTCGACAATGGCAGCCTTGCGATCACCGCCACCTACACCGACGACATCACATCAGCCGCCGATGACGCCGAAGCTCTATCGAACGTCCAGCGGGACATGTCCGCACGATACCGGCTGAGCAGCGGAGGCGAGCTCAAATTCATGCTAGGCGTCTCCATTGTCCGAGATCGCGAGAAGGGGACCATGCGCCTTTCCCAGCGAGCTTATGCCGAGCGCGTTTTAGAACGATTCGGCATGGCCGACTGCAACCCGGTCACAACACCTCTCGAGCCCGGTAGCAAACTGGCTGCGGAGATGGGCGCCGCAACGGAGGGGGAGAAACGTGAGATGGAAGCTATCCCGTATCGCGAGGCCCTTGGCGCGATCATGTACCTGGCCGTTGCGACGCGCCCGGACCTGTCTCATCCCGTTCAACTTCTAAGCCGCTTCATGGGCGACCTCAACTATGCTCAATGGAAGGGTCTGAAACGAGTACTTCGGTACATCAAGGGGACACTCGAATACGGGATCACATTCTATGGGAAGGGACATCCCCGATCAACCCTCCAACCCATCATCTACTCCGATTCATCTTACGTGGACTGCGCAGACACCGCTCGCTCGACTCAAGGGCACATCACCATCATGGCGGGCGGGCCGGTTACGTGGAGCTCGCGCCGTCAGGACGTCGTAACACTGTCTTCAACCGAAGCCGAGTACATCGCTTCCGTGCATGCCGGGCAAACTGCCATCTGGGTCGCAAAATTCATGGATGAGATATACCTCCCTATCGCGCGCCCTATCACCCTCCGCCTGGACAGCACCGGTGCCGAAAGCCTGGCGAAGCGTTCAGCAAACTTCACACGCGTCAGGCACATCCGCGTCAGAGAATTCTGGCTGAGGGAGGTCGTACGCGCGGGCGATATCAGCTTGTCTCGTATCCCGGGTACGGAGAACATCGCCGACATGCTGACAAAACCCCTCGGGCCCATCATCTTGCGAGGACACCTGAGCCGTCTGGGTCTGACGCAGAAGGAGGAGCCGTCGGCGCAGTGAGTCGGAAGGTCATTGTGTGTTTTTCCTTTTTCCATTTTTCCCTTTTTACTGTATAACACATTCGCATTCCCACTTTTTCCCCTTTTTACTGTATAACACATTCGCATACCCACGGACCGCACTGTACCGTTACGGACTTACGAGACTGAGACTGCGCTCGCGGTTGAGGGGGAGTGTTGTGTACGAGGGGGAGACAACCGCGAGCAGGTGTAGGATAGACGCCGGACACGTAGCACGTGACACACGCGCGGCTCAGCGACAGCTGAGGTGAGTGACCGTTAGAGACCCGGACATAACATGGACACTGACTGGTATCATGTAGAGTACATCATCACAGGTAGCTACAGTGCAATAAGAGTCTGTTCCACGACAGCTGAGAGTACATCATCACAGAGAATATCTCCCCTAGGACATCTGCGTTGCCAGTGGTGCTAGATTCGTCGATATGCATGGCAGGCAAGGGGAAGATCTCGGTTTTGTGAACAGGTATCTTGTCTGGCGTGTTTGGGAGACTTGCTGCGACTTCGTCCTGGAATCGCGCAAAACGCTCCCCACCATAGGTCACGATGATCCGCAGCACGGTGTGTGTGAGGCAATCAGTCAAAGCAGCATTCTCCGTAGCCAAGAGGAGGATATCGTTGACAGATAAAGGGGGGGCATCAACAAGGGATGCTAGGAGGTCAGACATTTGCATGTCGGCCAGCGAGGCATCATACAACTTGAAAGTGGTTGCGCAAGTCCCGTTCTGCTGAGTGTCCTTGCGTCCGACAACTTGTTCAGCAACCTTGAACAGCATGTTGATATTGTCGTAAACGTAGGCGAGCAAGTTCATGAGTGCAGCTTCCCGCGAGCGGCTGCGGCAAGCGTTCGAGAGGCGCTTGAGCAGCCCAACGGCGGCGCTTCCGAGGCCCTGGCTTTGCCTCGTCTTCTGACCACCTGCGTCCCCCTTGTCTCCGTCAGCAGTATTCACGCCAGCTACTGTACTAGTCAGAGCAGCTCGTATTCATCTTGGAGTCACAGCACTTACTCTGCATCTCTGTGGCAGGAGCTGCTTGCTTTGGTATGGGCCCGCATGCAAGCTCTTCTGCTCCTTCGTCCTCGTCATCACTAAGCATTTGCCAGTATTCATCATCGGAGTCTCCTACTCCCTGACCAGCATCTTCTTCAACATTGCGGGTCCTCGCTGTTGTCGCTATAACCCCATTGCCCAAACTGGTAGCTGGCGCATCTTGGATTGCTGTCACTGTGGTGTCTTCGGGCACTGTGCTGGCATCTTCCGTACGTGACTTATCACGGCCAGCGAGCATGGGATAGCTGATGGTGAGGCCAAGCTGCGACATGACACTGATAACTTGCCGTTGTGCTCCAGAGGCATATGCGTAGAGCCCGAGGATGTGGTGAGCGTAGCTGTTCTGCTGACTACGTGCACCTAGGGCAATCAAAGCCTGGGCCGCTACACACTACAGGCAAAGTCAACGACAGCCAATGTGCTTCCCATGATTAGGTAAATACGTACATTGTCCTTCCATACTCTGGTTGACGGCTTCATGGTATTGGTCTGCTTCGCCGTGGTGCTGAAAGCATTCAAGATCGAAAGCATCGTCGGGCACAGCTCTCGGATGCGAGAATGCAGAGCAGGCATGCTGAAGTCCTTGGCGAAATCCGCGTCCAAGTCCATCGAAGATGTATGCAGAAGCTTTGAACGTGTAGCGTAGTCGCCTTCGCTTTGTACCCGCTGCTGCACATACGCAACCGCCCACTGATGTACGCATTTTCTACCCGTAGCGCTATTCTGTGAGGAAGCCCACGCAGAGAGGACCTCCTCCACACATCCCTCCACTGAGAAGAATCCCCAGTAGCGCTCTTTGCCCATGTGGTTTTCGCCCTTCGAGACGTGCAGTACGAGGTCCCCAAAGGTACGTCCATGGTCAGCCAGGTACCCCAGCACTTGCTTATATACCTCGATAGCCTTTTGCTCGTCCTCTTCCGCCGCTGTCGTTGCCGCCACCTGAAGCTTTGCTTTACGTACTTTCCACACCTTGCGTGCGGACTGGAGAGGATGCAATGATGCTGAGTTTGGATGGTGGGTTGTCCTCGAAGATGCCTCCAAGTAGCGGACTCGAAGATGCCTGAGTAACAGATGGGCTTGGAAGGGTATATAGACCAGGCAAGGAGAGCAACTCGGACAGAGCGACGTCGGGGGACGACGGTGGCAGCGTGTCCTCGTCAAAGGTATCTGCTTGTTCTTGTTCACTGGTGTTCATCTTTGTGACGGCAGTCTTCACAGTGTCAGATGTTGTGGATACGATGACAGCGTCTCGCAAGGGTCAGGATGCCACATCCTCGATCACTCCTTATAAGCCTGTTAAATCTGACATAACTAGACGTACTTACTATGCTGAATCACTTGCCGCAATACAAGGGACGTCACTTCATTTCTGCCCCCTCACCACTCCATTATGCCAAGTTCCAAACAGCCCTCACCAACGTCAACGTCACGCTGGGCTCAGCGTTGTTCAGCCCCCCGTCCACGGAATCGGCCTAAGCTCAGCGAAGACGACCTGAAGTTACTCAATGCACGTATGCGTGAACAATTTCGTTGGAGCGAGGATCCTCACCACTTCCAGCTTGAAGGTGTAGGCGCTCAGCTCGAGGGCGTGGACATGATCATTCAAGCACCAACTGGAGCAGGCAAAACTGCTATCGCAGCGGGGCCACATATGTGGCCAAAGAGCTCAGGCACTGTGACAATCATGGTCTGTCCTCTTCTTGCGCTAGAAGAAGAAATGGTGAGCTTCCCGCATTCCGCCACAATTCACTTTGAGTGCTCTACCTCACCTACATCATAGGTATCGACTTTCAAGGAAGACTTTGGCCTCCATGCGATTGCCATCAATAGCACAAATGGTTCATGTTCGCCTGCAGTGGCAAAGGTGAGATAATGTTCAGATGCACTTGCGCCGCTGTCTCGCGACCTGTTACTCATCTATGTGTGCTGGCAGCAATTGACCTCTGGTCAATATCAAGTCATCCTCGTCTCACCCGAAATGCTACAATCCCCATCGTTCATCAACCGTGTTCTTCGAAAGCCCAGTTTCGCTCGACGTGTTCTCTCCATCGTCGTCGATGAGGCCCACTGCGTCTCACACTGGGGTGCTGATTTTCGGAAGAAATACAGCTCGCTAGGTATTGTGCGCGCTTTCCTCCCTCGAGGGACGCCTATTGTCGCTGTCACTGCGACCCTGACAGCGCGCGTTCGGCGTGATTTACATCGCACTTTGCACTTTTCCTCTGGTAGCCGCTTCCTGAATGTAGGCAATGACCACCCGAATGTGGCCATTGTTGTGCGCGCCTTCGAACATGCCCAGAACACATTCAATGATATCGACTTCCTCATCCCTGCAGCATCCGAACTGCTTGCTCCCTGCGATATTCCAAAGACATACCTCTATGTGGATAATATCAACACAGGCAACGAGCTTGTCGATCATCTGAGCGCGCTCATCGCTGAACGGCAACCAGACCTTGCTACTCTTGGACTTGTGCGCCCATTCAATGCAACTCTCTCACACCAATGCCGGCGCAATTCAATGACAGCATTTCGGGCGAACCCGGGGTCTCATTCGGCCTTTATGCCAGGCTGCATTCGTATCCTTGTATGTACCGATGCTGCTGGGATGGTAAGCTCTGACCATTCAAATGTTAGATTTGATCTCCTGACTCAGCTCACACATAGGGATGCAACGTGAAGGACGTCGACATCGTCGTTCAATGGAAGCTCCCAAAAACCTTATCGAACTTTGTTCAGCATGCAAGGCGTGCAGCACGCTCTCCCTCTCGGACTGGACTTGCGGTTCTGCTTGTGGAGAAATCAATATACTCCATCGATCTGCGTCGCTCCGATTCCGCAAGTGGGCCAGGAAACAGCCGCACAAATGTCGTGGGTAAATCAAAACTCAAAGCTCCGAAAGCAGCGTCTTGCCCACTGCCGAAAGATTACGCGCTTTTGCATGGCGCAAGTCATGGTGGTATGTCAAAGGAAGATCATGTACCCTCCTTGCCGCTCGAGGAACAGGCCTTTCTGGATGTGGAGGCGGATGATGAAGGATTGCGCGTCTTCGCTCAGGCCACTACCTGCCGGTGCCAGGTATGGGCAGCGGTCTTTGAGATGACCACTATCAGTAATGCCATAGGTATGTCTCGCTCTCATTACATCAAAGGATGCGACTTAGTAAGAGATCACCTTGCATATCCGCAGAGTCCGTGCATACGTCATGCTGCGACGTCTGCGACCCAAGACTCTTTAATCGCACCCGTCCAGGCCAGAATACTGTAATGCGCAGAGCGAAATTACGCGCGAAGGGCAAACCAGACTTCGATGCCCAAGACCGCCTTGATGAGTGGCGACACACTGTCTTCCAGCGTGACCACGCAAGCTCTCAGTTGGATCCCTCTGCGATCCTGGACGACGCCTCTCTGACTATGTTGACGTCTGTTGGGCCTCTCAGTGCGACAGCCATCTCATCTATGCTCAGCAACTTGGATCTGGTGGAATCAGTACGGTGAGGAGCTGTCCTTGCTGCTTGCGTCGCTCTATATCCGTTACCAGCCGCTCAAGAAGCATTGTGGGCCTACCGCCTCCAAAGCAGCACTAGTACTGGCACCCCCGCACCTGCCGCCTCCACAACCTCTGCCTCGTCAACGCTCACCAGAGCAGAGAACCACAATCACAGCTGCCCCCTCATCCGTACTCTCGCACGCTTACAATGCTAGCGTGAAAATGCGCCGCCTTTCGACCACTTCAAGTGACATTCACAATGGCTTTTCGCAATCAGCTGTGGAGGGCACACCCACTTGGAAGCGTGTCCATATGGCAACGCCAGCACCAAGTCCCATAAGCCGACCGCCCGGGCCATCTCCCCAGCTCCATCATCTCCTGCATGGTGCTTCTGCCGCATCCCTCTCGTGTACGGCGCCATCAGATCAAGCGCCGCCTTACTCTGCTGCATCGCCCTGTCTACCATCTGAGTCTTCGACCTCCAATCTGCTACCTACGCACGTCCTGCGCCCTCATACACCAGCAGCAGCAGCATACCGGCATGTATGCTCGCCATCCCCCTCTACACCACAGTTATACACATCTGCTCCAGCCGCGGCTTCGCCGCTGATTTTGAATGCTTGGCAACCATCCATGCTTTCTCAAGCCCCACAAACTCCAACTCAATTGGTGCCCCCGTATACAACTATGGCGCCTGCCCGCACGTCCAGGTCGGCGTATGCGCTGCCCCTGCCTTTATCTCCGTTCACTCAGTCATATACGACAGCCGCACCGTCGTTACCTCCCACATCACCCGCAGACCGCCCGCCTCCTTGCACACCGGCGCCACAATCCTACGTTCAGAGTCAGTTGTTCTCGCCAACCGCTCACTCAGACGCCAGGGATTTGTACTCAGCCCCGCCGCCATCGATGTCACTTCACTCCGGGTCGGGGCATGTCTATAATCTGCCACCAGCTCCTGTCCCTATCCAGCAATCGTATCCTCAGCTGACGCTGCACTACGGGCCCACCATGAGGCCGCAAACTTATGCTTCACTGTCTTCTTTTCGGGGGCACTCGCATATGCCCATGCCGCCTTCAAGTTCCATCCCAGTACAGCATTCCTATGGGCTACCGCCCTTTGCCACACCTCCTGTACGTCGGATACCGTCGAAATCGACCATTTCTGACCGTTCACCATCCACAGCAACCGCCGCCATTAATGCATGTCCATGGCAGACAATCACAGGTGTATCTTGCACCGGACACACCTGGTAGGGAGCCGACGGCTTCGAGCTCGCATCTCGGACATGTACCCAAGCCTCTTACCCATAATAGCATTCAATGGACTGTTGACCAGCAGCTTATGCATTGGCGAAGGCGCGATCTCCGTGTTTGGACTCCTTATGCTTCCGAGTACTTGGTCCCTGTCATGGCTACAATGTGATGTCGACGTCTTTGTCGCGCACAGAGGGGGGGAGTTCCGATAAAATTGATTTGTCGTAGAAGTGATGAACCATATTTAGACGTAGCTACAGTGAGAGCTGCGGGAATCCGCGAGCACAGCGGCACTTCACCTAGTGGCTAGAATGCAAAGACGCGAAGTCTGTTTTCACACGGTCCCAACCCACCAAAGAGCCCTCCAATTTGCCCAGCCTGTTCGGTGATCCTCTCTGGAGTGATCGACGGAGTTTGAACCTGCATCACCGAACAGGCTGGGGACGAGCCTATGGCCTTGGTGCTGTTTTCTCACTAAAGTGAAGCAGATAGGAGACTATCCCACTGTGGTCACCCTCTAGTCTGCTCTTACAGCTTGCCACATCAGGCAGGGCCCACATGCCCAAGTTCTACTGTTGACCTGATCATCACATCAAGCAGGTTTATCAAACCCAGCATGCCCCCAGGTATAATATGTTAGAGAACGTAGACCATCAAGCGAGTGCTGTCAGGCGCCAAAGTGGATTGGTACCAGGACATGGTATTTCACAGCACCCGTGGGGGAACCCATGCGAAGACCATGCAGCTCAGAGGGCACACAACACAAGAGGAGAGTGGTTGCGGAAGGGAACCTACCAACATGGCGTTATCGTTCGCGATCAGTGGATTCCGCACGCTGACGATAATGCAGAGTCCATCAGCCTTGTTACTGCACACAACCTTCAGTATTGTTCATTCTGGGAGCGCAGTCGTGATCATCTTAAGGAAGGATGTAAGCAGTAGTGAGGTATGGTTACCCTCTCGCCATTTGCGCAGAGATGGCGTGCGTGACCCCGTGCGCGCTAAGCATCTGGCGCCGTGTCCTCATCACCATCACCATCACCACCATTATGCTCGGTGTCTCTCTTGAGCTTCCTCTTACCATCCGGAACACCATCCCGCCCTCAGTCTTGCAGGGCTGCCTCTCATGATGTCCCGTGGAAACGCGAGGCCTGACTGGCATATTCTCTTCTGCCCAGAAGCGCTCTTCCCACATAGGTCTCCGCAAGTGGAGGTAGATGAGGAAGGGTGGGAGTACATTGAACCTGTAGGCTCGTCACACATGATGGAGGTCATCCCTTGCATGGGGAGTTTCTGCCAGCTGGTGTTGCCAGACAACCACCAGTTTACCGGCATATCACCCGCCTGTTGGAATACCAACAGACCCACATCATCCTATGGGTGGAGCACCCCTACTCTCCTGCCATTGTCACTCTTGCTGTACCTTACCCGTTCTACGAGGGAACCCAGTGGTGGTACATTCGCCTGCGTCGGTGGTTTGGGTATCTCACCCCGGACAACAACTACTACAATACCTGCAAGTTCATTCCCTGCTTTTGCAAATCTTTGTCACTTACGCCAACCAGTGGTCAAGCAATCACCAAACATCAACTGGTGGGAGCTTGATGACCGGATACAGGGAGAGTTTCAGTACCTGCACAGCGAAGGATAATATGAGGCGTGTGGAACCCGGGATTGGACATTCCTACCATGGTCACTCGTTTAACCCACTTGTTTTCACATCTTGGACAGTCAGGATAGGACCGCTAGTTGCTTGGGGGTCCACACCCCATCACAGTCACCCACACATTACCAATAGAGGCTGTGCATGAGGGGAGGGCAGTGCAAACCTGTGCAAGGAATGCAAGGCTGTGCTGAACCAGTACGAACCTGTGCAAACCTGTGCAGACCTGTGCAGCGAGGCAGTACTGAAGCCTGGCAGTGTCTGGAATGGTTCAGTTGACAAACTCTGAATCTAGAAGGCTGTAAGCTGCACAAAGGATAGTCTTCAGTCTGTGAGCAAACAACTCTATTACATAGACAAGTACCTGTAAGCCGCACAAAGGATAGCTACAAGTACTTGGTAAGTAACCATAGTAAGCATAGGTAAGAAGGGAACTTACTCTTCAGTCTGTGAGCGAACGACTTAAGAGCAGGGGCAGAGAATGTCCTCCTTATATACAAGTCCAGAGGATGCATGAGTAAGCGAAGAAAGGAGGGCATGTGATCTACCATACCATGAGTAAGACTATGGTGCGAGTATGAGCAAGGATGATGTGAGTATCACACCATCGTACAGAACTATCTAGAAGAGATCCGGAACAGCGTAGAACGCACTGGAGGGATCCAGAGATGTCTGGATGCTATAGTACAGATGTATCGTAGAAAAGTCTGTAGAACTACCATATGGGGAATGTACCTAAGAAAGTCCATGCTGTGCAAACACAGCCATCATGTCCATCTGGATATGGTATGGCCAGTACACAAACCCGGAAATTCAACATCACTAAAGGCTAGAAGGTTGTGGAAAGCTCTAGCAGCTTCCGCCATATTCTGGTAAGCACTGGACAATCCTAGGCATGAATGGAGGGATTACTCACAGCCTCAGGAAGGTTGGAGAGGATTCCACCATATCCTAGCTAGTTCTGGACATTCCTAAAGATTCTCAGAAGATTCAGGAAGGATTAAGAATGCTCTAGAAGGGTATTAGTCATCCTGTAGATACTGCCTAGTAACGTACATAGAATGCTCTGGAAGGACTCTCAGAAAGGTATATATACCAGCCTGAACAAGCCCCCAGAAGAATAACAATCCCCATTTTTCGACAACCTCCCCCCCTCTCGACTTCTTTCTTTGTGCTAGCTTTTCTCTCAGTCTTTCTTCGACTATCGACCAGCAAGTTTCAACCATCAGCAACCCAGCAACCTCGTTGATAGAAATCCTAACCTGCGGGGCAGTCTAGGATAGATGTGTGAGGGTCAGTGTGAGAGACCATGTCCAGACAATAACACAATCTAACAACTGGGCCAAAAGGCCACTATGCTGAGGCTATCAGCATATTTGTCTGGATCTATATAAGCAGTTCCTATGTCATGTATTGCCACTCCAGCATAGATCATGACAGTCAGCGTGCGCGTCGGGAAGCACAAAGGAGGAGGGGGAGTAGAATAGAATAGGATGTAACCTAGATAGAAGGAGAATAGAAGCGGCAGGGTGCCAGGTAGCCCACGAGATGTAGAGGAGCACACCGCGGCAGCACGCGCCGAGTGTTAGAGAGAGGACAGGAGAACAGAGATGGAACACCAGTAGCAGGCCATGAGGCTACAAGACACAGGCTGGGCGCTAGACTGAGACGTACGCTGGCGTCGGCGACAGCGCGAGCCTCAACATTTGGGGAAAGGTTCGGAGGCTAAGGCGGGGTGGATTGGACCCAGGACAACGTGTGGGTGTTGAAATAGAGAATGGCGAAGTCGAGGGAGCTTGGGGAGGCTACGGCAAAGACAGGCCTACGATGAGTGAGGGTCTTCAAGACCCTGAGTCTGAGGGAGGGGAAAAACAAGCTGAATATTCAGGGCGCCAGTGCGCCGTACTTAAAGACAGGGTGCTACAGAGTGAAAATAAGCTGCGCACGACTGTGCGGTACAGGCGCGGGCGGATGCAAGTCGGCGGTAGCATACGGATGAGAGGGTGCACGACGTGCAGCGCGTCAAGGTGCGCGCACGTGACCAGGTCTGGTACTATACAAGGCCTACCCGCACTGCGTCTCTACACGCCGGGTCGGGGCAGCTAGCTGCGGGGTACGCCAGCGAATGAAAAGCCTGTGAGAAAGTCAAACTGTATGAAAATGAAGAGAAAATAAACGGGAAAGCCTTGTGGAGCCCGATTGGCTTTGTGATCCTTGACGGACAGGCTGCCGGGACCGCTCAGCGTCGCGGACTCCACATGATCGTATCCAAGTTCAAGCAAGTAATTTCATCTACAGGTGAGTGCCACATTTGTATCCAGTTTCTTCATTGATTCGTGCACTTCGGCTGTGACAGTGGTCGCAGTCGTTGTGGTTTTTGCCCACAGGTAGTTTGTCGTCATCATCATTGTAAGCCATGGCACAGGCTGGGAGCTTAACTCAGAGAGAGGCCTGACATAGTTCTCAGCAGCCTGGTGTTAGCGTGCAGACACTTGGTAAAATATAGGTAGGATCAGGGCAAGAGAACAAGGAGAAGGTTCTAGGTTGTTGACCATCAGACAGGATGTGCTACGGGGTAGACTGGTAAGGGAGGAACTCTGCTGATAAATTCCATGTGTCCTAGGGTTGATAGGGAGAAGTTGCTAGAGCAGTCTAGGACTTTTCCAGAACGAATTCTAGACATCAGCAGGGCCTAGGGAGAAGAGGTCAGATCTCTCACAAGGTATAGTATTTGATTCTTGTAATTGCTCGCCATGTTCGTCACACCTCACTCGTTCATTCATTTGTTGCATTCGGACACGGTACTTCTCGGTAGCTTAGCATAGACTCTTCCGCCAAGTAAGGGCAGACACCCGAACTTGGCAGAGCCTCTATCTGGAAAGGAGGAAAACCGATAAGCTTTGTGGCATCTCGGGAGAGATCTCAGGGCAGTGCAGGACTTAGAGGTTGGACATCTTCTAGATTGGTTGAGCATCCTTCCCCATCGCTTTCTTTTCATTTTCTTGGTACGCGACCACCCGCTCTCTCGTGAAGCAGTCCGTGCTGAATTTGATTCGTTTGCGGTTTCTTTTGCAGTAGAGTAGAGTTTTCACCCCTTGGTCCCCGTTTCTTGATAGAACTTGGGCCTCGTACACTCCATTCTCTCAACCTTTCTTTCGTGTTTTAGTTGGGTGCGGATATCGACATAGCCTCCCTTCTCTCCCGAGAACGGTCTCCGTTGAGTTGCCCCTCTATTACTTTTGTTCACCCCCTTCACACACTCCTCCTCCTCCTTCTTCTTCTTCGTTGAGGAGAGAGTGTTTCGCACCCCCATTCCATATTGTTCCCCAACCCTTGACCGGGAACCGTGTGCAACATCTGGAGCCCACCATAAGGGTTGATTGTCGACCACAGAGTCTAGATGCTACAGAGTTGTAAAGAGTGAGTATCGAGTACTGTTCCGGAGTTGAAGTTCCAATGTCTTCCACGTACGAAGCTAGGAGTAGTGGAGTACACAGCCCCACGTTGGGCAGTGACTACTTGTCTTCTGTCTCGTCTAGACGTTCTATTGTGGACATGCCGATGGAAGGGACAAAGCTGGCACCCCGTACTTTCAAGGGTGATCCGGCTCAGGTAGAGCAGTTCTTATGATGGTTTGAGAGGCTAGCCATCTTGCACAACCTCTCATCCCTTGAGAAATGTGAAACTGTGGTAGATTACTGCAGCAGGGTTGTCAGGGAGACGATTCAGGGATTTTCAGCTTATAGGCAGTTTCGTTGGGATGAGCTCAAGGAGAACATCCGGGTCTTCTGGAACGCAGATCTTGAGGATAAGCGGTTCAGGATTCGGGATCTTCAAGTCTTTGTAGCTCATGCAAAGAAGCAGCCGATCCATGAGATGAAGGATTGGAGGCGCTACCTTCGCAGGTTTATTCGCATTGCTGGTTGGCTACAGGGTCAAGGTAAGATCTCAGACCATGACTACGCCTACTACATGTGGACAGGTCTATATGTGCCTTTCCGGAATCGATTGGAAGCTAGGCTTTTGCTCAGGGATCCTAGTCATGACATGGCTACGCCGTTTGAGCCTGAGGAGATCAGGAAAGCTGCTGAAGGCTTGGGTCAGAGGACCTATATGACGGTGATTCAGACGTGGAGTCAGATGAGCCACAGGAGCCAGAGCGAGAGCGTAGCACTCGGCAAAGGAAGTCTAAGCCGAGGAGTCGAAAGGCTCAACCAGAGTGGAAGGATGACGGGGACTCTGATGAGGAAGAGTTCAAAGAGAAGATCCAGATGCAGCCACGGAAGGTGTCCTGGGTTGCTAAGGGCAAGGAGGAGACTCGCGCCAAGAAGGAGATAAAGGGCGAGGAGAAGGAGTTTGATGAGTTGGTGGAGCAGATGAAGAAGCTAGCTCTGAGTGATCCTCAGTATGGCTTGTCGTTCCTCAAGGCATGCTCAATGAAGCCTATGGCTGCCGACTGTTTGCCTCATCCCCAGGTGAATCAGTCTGTGCCAAACCACTTTGAGCCCTGTAGGATGGTGCCCCCGCGCATGTCTCGTCCAGACCCCAATCGCTTCCTTTCTCAGCGGCCAACTGGGCCAATGATAAGTGGATGCTATAGATGTGGTGAGCAGGGACACATCATGGGCGAGTGTCCTCGGATTCAGGAGTTTCTAGAGAAACGTCAGGTGTTGCGAGACTACCGAGGTAGATTCACGACCCCAGATGGCATGATGGTGAGACGTGTTCCCGAGGAGACTTGGTTGCAAGCGTTCAAGCGGACTATGCCAGATGTTCACTTTGTGACATATGGAAGTCGCCTTGACGAGGACAGAGTTGAGGATGATGAGGAGAGTGTGGACGTTATGGTCTATCCAGTCGAGCGTGCCCAACGTGAGACAAGATCGTATCGGAAGCAGATGTTTGACAGAGGACCAAGTTCCTACCAGGACAAGGGAAAGCAGAAGGAGTTCACATCCAGTCAGAAGCCATCCCAGACTATGGCTTGGTTCCCAATGCAATGCTTGACCCCAGTGGAGACTCAGCCTCAGACCTTCAATCCAGACAAAGATGTTGAGATGATGGAAGATCGTACTCAGCTTCAGCGTCAGAAGAAGTCAAGCCCTGCGCCAGTTGTCGACCGCACTCGAGTACCTGCCAAGGCCTCGCAGATCAGTAAGAATGTGGACCTGCCGCAACATAGCGGTTTATCTTTGCAAGGAGTTCCAGTTTCACCACGTCCGCGCATCATGGGAGGTGGTACCGGTATTTCTTTTGCTAGTCAATGAGCGGTATGCGGTGATTCACTTCGCAAAATGGCGAGAGTGTCTCAGGTGGAGGACACATTATGTCCTCCATCTTTGCGTACCACTTAGTACAAAGCTCTTGAATCTCCTCTTCTTTTTCGTCTATGATGAACCCAATGTGAGTTCATCATATCATTTCATCCTCCCATTGCTCCGCGGCGATGCGGTCAATGAGTTCGTTGACTCCGTAAGGGTCCTCTCGGCCAAAACAATCTCGTCTTGGTTCCGTGGATGAGTGCCGACTTGGCACGAAGCACTCAGATGGCACTGGCATGTGTACATCTCCCTTTCGTCCTTGATGTTGTTCAGGAATATTCATGGCTGCGTTGCCATCCCCTCCCCCTCCTGACAACATCCTGTCTGTTGCGTGGTGTGTCCAGGAGGGTTCCACTTCTGTGGAGTGCACCACTCTCCACTAATTTGCAGAGGGTCGACTACGGTTATTACCGTTATTCGCGACCGTGCTGTATTTCACGCCTTGGAGCGGTGTGGTAGGACTGTGACTTGCAGGCCCACCGATGTCCTTCTTCCGGGTGTGTCATTCCTGATTCTGTTCAGGACAGTATAGAGCAACTCTCTCGCTGTCCACAAGTACCTGGTCTTTGGCGAAATCCAGCACTACATTGTGCCTTCAGCAGAAGGTCGTGCCCAGGATCATATCGTACTTGTCGATGTCCACGACATCGAAGTACTGGTCCTGCTTGAGCTTCCCCACTTGAAGGGTCGCCTGAGCACTGTAGTTGATGCATGTGCAACTACCCTTGGTTCCAAGTTGGAGCCCGACAGGTTCCTTCAGGTCGATGCACATGTACCCCAATTCCGGCATTATAGAATCTGTGGTGCAACCAGATTTGAATAAGGCCAATGCCATGATTCCATTCACCGATAGTTCTGCGCTGAAAGTGCGCTGAGACAATTCATCTTGCCTTGGCTGTGCTGCCAGATCTTGATTCTTGCGCAATTTCGCGTGGTACAGCCATGCGTGTCGCAAGTTGCGATCAGGCTGTATGGCCATGCTATGTGCATGAACCAGTTCTTCTAGTAGTTCTTTGAAAGATGCTATTCTCATCCCACCAAAGAATAATTCGTTCTCTCTGTCTTCAATCAGGGACAAGTTGTCCTCTCTCTCTGACTCATATTGTGACCCACCATAGTCTGACGGTGGGTATTCCAACTCTTCTTCAACCATGTTGGTCTCAATCATCTCGGGTTCCTGACATTCAGGTTCCCTGTCATCGGCCTCGACATCACCCTCAACTTGGGGGTTGTCCTCTTTGTCTGACGTCTCATTGATGACGTGCTGCGTGAACATGCGTGGTTGATTCCAGGTGTTTTTTTTTCCCATACTGGGGACACTTCGGATTGGATGCATAATGACCAATTTAACCACATGCGAAACACTTGACACTTGACTTGAGCAGCTGGTCTGTCCACCTTGGGCGGTCCTGCACTTCCCGGCTTTCCAGACATATCATGTACTGCCATTGGCTTCGACGCTCTATGTTTGTACATCTTGGTGACAGTACGATTGGCAGTTCGGACACTAGATGGTGTAACCATGATGTATCATGTACCGAATATTATTTGGAACCATTTTACATCATGTACCGAGTGGCCCATGATGCATCACGGTACCTCTGGGAGAATGCCTGGAAATGCCTAATAAGGCAGGCTGCCCTGGGGCAGGCCTGCTATCAGCCCCGGGGGCCTTATCTCTCAGGAGATAAGTTCCTTATCTCATCTATGGCACAGCCGCTGCATAGCCGCCCCTGGGCGCTTTTCCTGGGACTCAGGCATGCCCAAATCTGGCAGGTCCTACATAGGTCACCAGGAGGGGGTCATTCTGGCCCCCATTATTCAATCAATACTAGCTCAAATCGCGCAAAACTGGGCGCAAATTGCTCGCATTATACAGCGCAATAAGACGGTGCAAACGCCGCATGAATTGCCCGGGAAAAGCGCCCAGGGGCGGCTATGCAGTGGCTGTGCCATAGATGAGATAAGGAACTTATCTCCTGAGAGATAAGGCCCCCGGGGCTGATAGCAGGCCTGCCCCAGGGCAGCCTGCCTTATTAGGCATCTCCAGGCATTCTCCCAGAGGTACCGTGATGCATCATGGGCCACTCGGTACATGATGTAAAACGGTTCCAAATAATATGCGGTACATGATGTATCATTACTACAACAGGAGCTGGTTAGGAACCCGCTGTTCACGCACTTTCTCGGTGCCTGTGGTGAATTATGGGTGCCACTTGCACAACTTATTCTATTATGGGACCCGGACTTGGTGGTATGTACATGAGGGGTAGCACTACCACCCGCATCTTGCGCACACTTCAGCACCTGCAACGCCCTCATGTTCTGTTCCAATTCCAGAGCGGATTGGTACAGAGTGTACAATGTAGTGTATTGGGGCGACATGCCCTTATACAGGGTAAGAATGTTCCTGTACTGCTCAGGTAGAGCGTCAAGGAACTTCTTGCGCATATGGAATTCCATGGGTCATTCCCACATTTTGTTGGCGAGGTAGAGCATATGCTCATACAAGCCAGCAACTTCTCCCTTGGAAGCATCGAAATGTAGAGTAGCGAATTGCTGCTCTGCCTGCAAGTGAGTGTCTCTATGGACAAAACAACGGAACAGTCCAACTATGGCTTCCTCAAACAGCCAATCACCCTTGTCACGTGATGGGCACTGTATTGTATTATAGAACCAAGTGGCTGTGTTGCCACTCAGGCTTGTGCTGAGCATACGCAACCGATCTATGTTGTATTGCAGTCCTATGATGCGTAGCGTATTGAAATACTCGAGTAGGCCACGGAGCCATACCTCGAATTGGTCAGGGTCATCCTTTCCCTCGTAGGTCTTGGGAGCAGGCAACTTAGCCATTTTCAAGTACACTGGGGGATCGCTAGTAGGCACGTCGCCTACTAGTTCTTGGATTATATCAAGTATATGTTGAACGCCTACTCCGTCCCTCGGCCCAACTATTGGGCTGACAAACGCTAGTTCATTCGACGTGTCTGCGCGAATGGCGCTCGGTCCGTGCATGATGGATGGGCCGCCTCCCGGTGCTTGTGTGGTCTACTGTGCAGCTGGCACAGATGGCCATATATTGAAGGGCGGCAATAGGCAGGCACTCGGCGATGGTCCTCAGGATGGCTCGCAACCTGGGATGCACTCTCAAGATAATCACAGCCAATAGCTTCTTCAAAAGCTATGTTACGGCGTCCGTTGTTGACCTCCGCTAACTGACGTGGCTGTGGACGAGGATGGTGGTGTAGAGTGCTCACAATTGGTGCTCCATCCATCCAGGGTTCCGCTCCAGCTAGTCCTGCATGTTGCAGACACTGTACGCGTCCTTCCTGTAGTCTCTTGTACGCATTTCGCGCTCGTGGAGACTCCGGGTAATGAGTGTCCGGATGGTCCTCCTCGACCATCTGGTGCACTTTTTTTCTTCTTCATCAGACTCGGTTTCCCCGGGAGGTGGTAAAGACATTTCCTCTTGAAATGCTTCCACCACTCCTTGCATACCCGAGTCCTCGAGTATGGCTACCATACTCTCGGCAAACTGGTCATTAGTACGGTCGAGGGTATCCCACAACTCGCCATACCTTTGGCGCCTGCCTCGGACTAAAGCTGCAATATCCTGCAGCATCCTGGAATTGAAAGTGCTCCTACACGAGCTGCGTGATTGCACTCTTCCACTGTCCACCGCTTCCTGCAACCGACCTTCTCGGTCAGAGGATCGCGACTGGCGACTCTCCGGACTAATGACTCTCGGTTGCTCCAAGTCGGAGATCGGAGTTGCAAAACTGTCTTGGGACTGGGACCTGTGAGACGAGGAGCTAGAGGGGTCTACTCGATCCCTGTCTGAAGTCCTACTCGGTGGGCAGCTACCACTTGGAGTACCTCCAGTGGTAGTCCGCTGACTAGCAGAACCGGAAATGTTCGTTTGGGGTCCATGGCTCAGTGCGCGCGTTGCACCCTGAGTCATGGACATTGTGGTAGATGATGTGCCAGCATGAGCGCTGCTGGCAGAATTGCCTGATATTCTGCTGGCGCGAGTCAGGTTGCTTGTGGTCAATGCAGACTGGATCACCTGTGGAGGCCCAGTGTTAGAAGTGGGCCGACCACCCGGCATTGCCATGTTGGCTCGCTGAGCAGTCGTAGGGCGACTTGCCCTCAGAGGCAATCTCGAAGATCTTGCATTGTCTTGATTACTATTGGAACTCATTGCGAGTTGCAATGGTGTTCTGTCTGGCGGGTTTGATGACGTGTAATACGTCCGAGCTTGAGCTATATCCTGTGGATACACGACAGGGGTAAAAAAGTGGTAGAACTCACTGGTGCTCCTCTGCACCTCTATCCCAAGTACGCTGTGCCAGGCTGTATTGCTCGGGCGTACTTGTAGGGATGGTGAGGGTAAGAGAAGACTTGCCCTCACCAGACACCCAAGTTCCGAACACTTGGGCGCTGTACGCGACAAGAATTATATACATTATATATATATACAAATCTCTGGGCGCTGGTTGTGCCCACCATGTCCAACGTACTAGAAGTACAGCCGGACAGCCGTCCCCTAGTGCTGGGTACTGTGCACCAGGCATGGTGCCCTTACATATCTACAGAGTGGTAAGACGTCAGGTGTGCGTCCCAGTAAGGCAGCTGTCGTGGTTGCCAGAAGGAACGTGTGCCATGGTGCAGTGCGCGATGCAGATGGACGAGGACCTAGAGTAGGAGAGACCAACGGTTAGCCAGGAGATGCAGGAGGATAAAAGCAGCAGAGAGAGAGCGAGAATGAGGCCAGTCACTATGGCCTTCATTTGCGCTCCCCTCTCCGCTGTGGGTTTCCCTGGTTGGGGTGACCCGCATCGCTTCACCCACCTGTACAACTACGACCTTGGCCCTACCAGCCGCGACTCTCTTGCTCGAGTCACCCCGCCTGTCATTACCGCTGCCTTCGCATTCGACGTCCCAGAAGGCGTCGCTCCTTGGGAATTCGGTCAGCACCTCGACACGTTCCTGCTGGGCAACGCGACCGTCACCACCAACGGCCGCGTTCGCTTTGGACACGGAATCTTCCTCTTCGAGGACGCGACGGACATCTTTTCCGCATCCGGACCCCCTCCTCCTCCTGGGGATCTACCCCCTGCTGCCGCTCCTGTCACCATCATTCTTACCCTGCCTCAGTCACGCGAAACCACACCCAACACCCCTCCCGCTAATCCCCAATCCATCGTTGTCAACTCGATCCTCCACGCCGACGTCGCGCTCCCACGGAAGGATTCCCCTCCCAAGGCCAAGTCTCCGCCCGCTTCGGAAGCGAGCAGCGCCTTGGGTGAGTCCTACAGCCGCTTGGAGCTGACGCCCGACGTTGACCGAGGTTTGCAGAAGCTGGAGAGTGTCGTAGAGATGATGCCAGAGACCATGCGGACGGTACGCGTGAACGGGTGGACGACAATGGTCGGTTCCCCGCAGATCGCGGTCGTGCACAAGATCGAGACGGACGACGATGGGATCGACGCCCGAGTCGGAGCCGAGGACGGTGTCCTCGTGACTATGGATGCGCTCCCCATGACGGTTCCTCCTACTACCCCAGAGGACCCCTCGCCGATGATGCTCCCCAGAAATCGCTACCCACAGTTTTCGCATCTTGCGCGCACATGTCCACAACCTCCGCTACACTCCCTGGCTTGCGCGAAGGCACTGGCTGGCGTAGGTGATTCCATACATCCACGCGAAGATTCCTAGATGCACTCTCGACCCTGCACGGCGACAGCAAAGGCCTGCTAAGGTCTGTGAAGACCCCACGACCTCTAGCAGCGGTTTCTGGCTATCCGGGAGTGCGGAGAGCCATGCCAAGCCTTGGCGCATGGAGCGTAGAGCGCCGGGCGCGAAAGCGTTGTCGCGGCATGTTTCTGCATTGTTTCCGCAGTACTTCGGCCGCACCTGCCAACTCTCTCTTGTAAATACCGACGTGAAGCGTCCAGACAATTCAGATTCCCGTTCCCCCATGTTCAGCACCTCAATCTGCATCTGTGTCTGCGTTCTCTCTGCGTTGCGGATTGCGTTTTACTGCGTCTGCGAATACTGCGAAGCCTCTGCAAATAGTGTTGCAAATCCCTGCGAACTCTGCAAACTCTGCGAATCAAGCCTGCGCCTCTATAGCATCCTGCGAAGCTTGCGAAGCCCGCGAAGATCTTTAGCAAAGTTTTCTCTCTCTCTCTCTTGCGAAGCGAAGGGCGGCCAACCTTTGCGAAGACTCATAGGAGACGCTCCCCATCACAGGGCACCCGACACTAACCTTTCCGCATCTCCTCCCCTCCGCGTCCTTTGTCCGCGTTAGCGCGACCACAGGCCTCGACCTTCAAGAGGCTTTTGGCCTGATTCTCCCTCTCCTCTAGGGGTGGGTTTGACGCATCACCGATCATCTCACCGCTCAGCATGCCCCCGGTTGCTATGGAGGAAGACACCGCCCCGCGAGTTTGGGTGGACTGTACAACCTGCGGCCCCGTCCCGAGCCTCGGAAACGGTACTGAGAGTCCCCTTGTAAGTACATCCTCCTCACTGTTGAACTTCCAGGTTTGTGTACTGGCCATACCATATCCAGATGGACACAATGGCTGTGTTTGCACAGCATGGACTTTCTTAGTTACATTCCCCATATGGTAGTTCTACGGACTTTTCTACCATACATCTGTACTATAGCATCCGGACATCTCTGGATCCCTCCAGTGCGTTCTACGCTGTTCTGGATCTCTTCTAGATAGTTCTGTACGATGGCGTGATACTCACATCATCCTTGCTCATACTCGCACCATAGTCTTACTCATGGTATGGTAGATCACATGCCCTCCTTTCTTCGCTTACTCATGCGTCCTCTAGACTTGTATATAAGGAGGACATTCTCTGCCCCTGCTCTTCAGTCGTTCGCTCACAGACTGAAGACTTTACTTGTGTGGCTTACAGCCTTCTAGGTTCAGAGTTCATTACTCACCATGCTAGAAAGGTACTGATTAGTTCGAACAGCTCCTCGCGTAACCACTCAGAGAACAAGCCGCTGTGGCGGAGGCGTGAGTGGCCCTTGTCACCTCGTCCTCCCCGGTACAGAACGCGCTGGGCTGGAGGCTCTTCTTGATGTGCCAGCTCGTCAGTGGTCGCTCAGCAAGAAGGCCTTCATCAGAGCGGTGATGAGATCGCTGAAGCGCGCAGCAGCAGGGAGCGTCAGACATGGTGAGTTGACCGAGAAGGTGGAGGCAAAGGTGACTGCAGGGACGACGGAGGATTGAACAGACGCGGCACCTGTTGCGTGTGCGCCCAGTCGTCTCGGACTTAGTGTTCGCAGTATTCTTGCTTGTAGTCTCGGAGTTTCTGGTCTGGTTGAAGCACCTGTAGATTGGGGCTTTGTATTAGGGGATGTACTTAGGTTGAAAAAAGGGAGAAAAGCGGCCTGGCCGCTAGATGAAAACCCAGACCCCGCTCAAGCGAGCAGCAAGAGCTCAGGAGAGAGAGTGCTAGCCGACTGGCTGACCGCCTTTCCCACATGAGCACAGCCGTCGCTCGAGTGGAGTGGAGATGCAGGGGCGAAGGCCCGAGACGAAGAGAGCACCGACAGGGTGGGTACTTACCTGGTACTTACCTACCCGCCGAGGTTTGATCAGAGAGGGCCAGAGTGGAGGGCCAATGCAGGATGCAAGAGACAAGGTAGATGTCAGAGGGAATATGTTCCGATGAACGCTGGAGGGTGTGGCGTGCTGGAAGAGTTAAGTAGACTACGCCTGAAGGTGTAGCCACTGCACTCTTGCGCTCAGAAGGACATAGACTCAAAGATGAGAGGGAGCACGAAGGTTGGAGGACAGAGCAGGCCTCGCCATGCGAGCACGTTGTCAGCTGTCAAACGATAGAGGCAGTGCGCGCGTAGGGGACGAGTCTTGCGACGTTCGAAGACATTGGATGGGAGGCGTGAGCAGACAGGGCTTGGTTACTACGAGAGGGTGTCATTGTGTACTCACCCGATAGTCTGCCCAGCCTAGTCGCCCGCTAACCCATGTCCATCGCGAGCCCGAGATCTTGAGGGCGAGAGATGAGCCTGCAATAAAGGCCGAAGAAGTGGCAAGTCAAGCTATGGAGGCTGAGCTCTAGAACGTACACATGCACTGGCGCAATAGTACCAAGCGAGGTCAGGCATGGCAGGACAGTCGTGGAGGTCATAGTCAGGGAGAAGGATGATAGAGGCCAGATGACGAGTCTTTGTGAGGCGGGAGATGTCAAGTCAGAAGCAGCAAGGCGGTGCAGGCGCCGTGAGACACTTACACGTCCCCAGCATCGCCGCGCTGTCGTGTGCGAAATGGATGTAGCAGTTGAGTATGTCCTCTGCTGAAGATCGAGTGCAATCTACTCCAACAAAATCTGACAACTCTCTCTTACGTTAGAGCAAGAGATGGCTTCCAAATCGTGCCGCAAAGCTTGTAGGCTTTCCTCCTTTCCCGACAGAGGCCTCGCCGAGTTCGTAATGGGTATCGGTTCCTAGGTTGAATCCAAAGACCCAATCTTCCTGCCACTGAGGGCAAGGTATGTTCAAGTGCTGGTGTATGTGATGAAAGGGCCCTGAGATTTCCAGCAGAGTCTCCTTCTTTAAGTATGAGTGGTGTCCTAGTCACTATAGTCTGGTGCCGGTTGTGTTGCCTGGTGGTTGTCGTAGTCTGGGTCGGTACTGTTGAAAGGGGGTACTGAGTTGGAACTGTTGATAGCTTAGAGCCTCGTGCTCTCATTTAAGGGTCAGTACTGTTGAAAGGGGTGTGTGGTTGGAACTGTTGGTTGTCATGGTCACCCTTCGGTCGGTGATTGTCTTCAGGTCTTCAGTATGAGCTCGTTGCTCTCGTATGCGTGGTGAGTGGTTGTCGCAAAGTCCTGGATGGACCCCAACCAATCTCAGTCTTCTGTCTCCATGTCACGCGTATCCGCAGTGAGTGGTTGACGCAAAGTCCTGGCTGGACTCCAACCAATCTCACAATGCTGTGATCTTGACTTGACTTACTGAGCTTCCTTCATAGCTGAAGAAAACTAGTATTGGCTATGGTGGCTTTTTGGAACTTTGGCCACTGGAAGAGACAATTGCTTGCTTCTTGGAGATAGCTTGATTGAGTTCTGCCTTCCCCAGCCCAGTTTTTATACTCTGGCTGAGGGGCGTGAGAAAGTGGTATGTACATGAGTAAGTTACCCCAACGGATGACTAAGGCAGGGCTTGGCCATGCTCCGCTGATAAATAGTACCTAAATATAGCTCTTTGGCTTATAAATCCTCCCCAATCCTTTGTCACCTCCTCCAGATCCTTACTAATCCTTACCCAAATCCCCAAACTTTTCCTTCCCCAATGCTTACCAAGCATGCTCCTATTTGTACAAATCCTATCCATCCTCTTGTTAGGACTATGCGCCCGGAGCTAACTCCGGAGGACGTAGTTGTCGGAGTACGGAGCCGGAGTTGGGTGAGGCGCA
>KZ084090.1:44338-54823 GCA_002092935.1 Trametes coccinea BRFM310
GCGTGATAGTGAGGAATATGGGAATTGGAAATAGAACGGAGTTGAACGGAGATGGAGTACGGAGATAAACGGAGTACGGAGTCGGACCTCGGAGTCGGACCTCGGAGTTCAGGCACGGCGCGTAACACCTCTCCCCAATGCTGAGTCATCTCTGCCCCAATGCTCACCAATCTTCCCCACAGCTGGCCTGTAACTCCCCAATGCTTTATTGTAAGGGCACCGTGCCTGGTGCACGGTACCCAGTACTAGAGGACGGCTGCCCGGCCTTACTTCTAGTACGTTGGGCATAGTGGGCGCGACCAGCGCCCAGAGATCCGTAAATATAAAATGTATATTATTCTTGCCGCGTACGGCGCTCAAGTGTTTGGAACTTGGGCCTCTGGTGAGGGCAAGTCTTCTCTTACCCTCACCATCCCTACGAGTACGCCCGAGCAATACAGCCCGGCCCAGCGTACTTGGGATAGAGGTGCAGAGAAGCACCAGTGAGTTCTAACACTTTTTTACGCTTGTCGCGTATCCACAGGATATTAGCTAAAGCTCGGACGTATTACACGTCACCACAACTTTATTGGACTGGGCTCACTTGCGACTTGCAATGAGCTCTGACAACAGTAACCATCTTCCACGACCTTCAAGGTCTCCTCCACGGGCAAGTCGCCCTCCGACCACCCAGCGAGCCAGTTCGGCTTTGCCTGGTGGTCGAATCACCCAGAACGCTGGCCCTCAAATGGCCAGCGCCCCCATATCCACGATGAGTAACACGACGCACATCAGTCGTCTGTCTGGCGAGTCTGCCAGCACAGCACGAGCTGGTGCATCGTCATCTACGATGTCCACGACGCAGGGAGCAACTCGCGCCCTAAGTCAAGTGATAGGGGCGGATCCTACTAGTAGGCGAACTACCCCTGGAGTAACACCCAGTGGTAGCCGTCCGTCTAGCTGTCCGTCTAACCAAGGCCGAGTTGGCCCGTCCAGACCGTCGTCCGTTCGTTCCCAGTCTAGGGACAGTTTCGTGACTCCTGCATCCGACCTGGAGCAGAGCAGCGCCGCTCGGCCTGAGAGTCGTCAGTCACGGCTCTCCGACCGAGAGGATAGACTGCAAGAAGCAGTCGAGAGTGGGAGAGTGCAATCGCGCAACTCACGCAGGAGCACCCTCACGTCTCGGACGCTACAAGACATCGCTGCACTGGTACATGGCACACGTCGTCGGTATCGCGAGTTGCGGGAGACGCTTGACCGCACAAACAACGAGTTCGCGGAGAGTATGGTGGCCATACTCAAGGACTCTGGTATGCACGGAGTGGTTGAGGCATTTCAAGATGAAATGTCTCTACCACCCCCTGCAGAGACTGAGTCCGAGGAAGATGAAGTGCATCAGATGGTCGAGGAAGGCCATCGGGACACTTCGTACCTGGAATCACCCCGAGCGTGAGATGCGTTAGATAGACTGCAAGAGGGACGTGCCCAGCGACTGCAACATGCAGGCCCCGCTGAGACGAGTCCTCCTGCAGAGGATGATTGAAGACGCAATGTGCGACTCGACCGTGACCGAAGACAGCATCGGAATGTCGCCCCGGTTGACAAGGGTCGTCGCAATGTGGCTTTTCAACCACCTCAAGAAGTTGATTATCTTGAGAGTGCCTCGCAAGTAGCGAGCCCCCAGAATAACCAACAGCGGCTGCCAGCCTATCGCCGTCCATCCATGTATGGACCGTCTGTGCAAGCTGCGCAGTGGAATACCCAATTGCATGGAGGTGGTCCCTCCATCATCAATGGACCTAGCGCAATTCGCGCATCCACCCTGAACGAGTTAGCGTTCATAGGTCCCATTGTGGGCCCGAGGGACGGGATAGGAGTTCAACGGCTGCTGGATATGATCCAGGAGCTAGTAGGCGACGCGCCCACTAGCGATCCACCGGTGTATTTGAAGATGGCTAAACTGCCACCTCCAAAGATGTACGAGGGCAAGGATGACCCAGACCAATTTGAGGTATGGCTCCGTGGCCTACTCGAATATTTTAATACGCTACGTATCACGGGCCCGCAATATGATGCAGACCGGCTGCGTATGCTCAGCTCGAGTCTAAGTGGCAACGCCGCCACTTGGTTCTACAATACCGTTCAGTCCCCATCACGCGACAAGCGTGATTAGATGTTCGAAGAAGCTATCATGGGCCTGTTCCGACGATTTGTCCATCGAGACACGCACCTGCAGGCAGAGCAGCAATTCGCTGCTCTACGCTTTGGAGCGTCTAAGGGCGGAGTCGCCGGCTTGTATGAGCGCATGCTCTATCTCGCCGACAAGATGTGGGAACGCCCCACGGAGTTTCACATGCGCAAGAAGTTCATCGAGGCTCTACCTGAGCAGTACGAGAGCATCTTGTCGTTGTATAAAGGCATGTCGCCTCAGTATACAACCTTGTACACACTGTACCAGTCCACGTTGGAGCTGGAACAGAACATAAGGGCGTTACAGTTGCGGAAGCGTACGCGAGATGCGGGTGGTGGCACTACCTCTCATGTAAATACCATGAGGTCCATTCCGGACAATAGATTAGTTCGCGCGAATAGCGCCTCACAACACCAGCCCTCAGCTCGCAAGACCGCAAGCAGCGGGTTTAAGAGTGTGAATCGGGCCGCGCCGAAGCAATATGAGAACTGCCAGACGTGGCCGCATATGACTACGGAAACACCGAGAGTGACTGGATGAGCAGGACCGTCCAAGTCGGACCGTCCTGCATCGCAGGTCAAGTGTTCCGCTTGCGGCCAAATTGGCCGCTATGCATCTGATCTGAAGTGTCCCCAGTATGGGAAGAAGAACACTTTGGGCCAGCCGCGCATGTTCGCGCAACACATCATTGACGAGACATCAGACAAGGAAGACAGCCCCCAAGAAGAGGGCACCGGCGAGGATGCCAGAGGAGACAACGAGTCTCCTGTCCTCGAAGATGCTTCCGTGGATGTGGTCGACAATGACCAAGAGTACCCACCATCCAATTATGGTGGGTCACAGTACAAGTCGGAAAGGGAGGACGAGTTGTCTCCTATGGACGATGACCATGAGAACGATTTGTTCTTTGGCAGGATGCGAATTGCACCGTTCAAAGAATACTTGGCAAATTGGTTCATGCGCATAGCATGGCAATCCAGCCTGATCGCAACTTGCGACATGCTTGGTTGTACGACGCGAAGGTGCGTAAGATTCAGGACCCGGCAGCCCAGCCGAAACGAGACGAGTTGTCTCAGCGCACCTTCAGCGCGGAAATATCCGTTAATGGAGTCATGGCACTTGCCCTGTTTGATTCAGGGTGTACCACTGATTCCATTACACCGGAACTGGCGTACATGTGCAAGGCCGACAGAATGGACCTGAAGGAACCCGTTGGGCTCCAACTTGGAACCAAGGGCAGCCGCACGCGCATCAATTATGGTGCCCGTGCGACGCTGCAAGTTGGGAAGCTCAAGCAGAGCCAGTACTTCGATGTCGTCGACATCGACAAGTATGACCTGATCTTGGGAACAACGTTCTGTCGCAAGCACAATGTTGTGCTTGACTTCGCCAAGGATCAGGTCCTTGTCGATGGAGAGCGCGTTGCTCTCTTTCGGCCGGAACTTCAAGTGGACCGACGTGGTCCGAAGAAAGGCATGGCTGGGACCGCAAGTCGCGGACCTACCACACCACTTAGGGGCGTCAAGTTCTGTGTTGCCGCAACTAGCGGTAAACTGCACAGACAACCCGCCGCGAATTAGCGGAGCGTGGTGATTTCCACGAAAGTGGAACCCTCCCGAACACACTACGCGACAGACTGGATGTCGTCAGGAGGGGGAGGGGATGGCAATATCGCCATGAACATGCCTGAACGACATCAAGGACGTAAGACAGACACGAGCGTGCCAGTTGCACGCGAGCGTTTTGTGCCAAGTCGGCACTCGTCCATGGAGCCGAGACGCGACCGTTTTGGTCGAGAAGACCCTCACGGTGTGAACGAACTCATTGACCACATCGCAGCGGAACAATGGGAAGATGAAATAATACGACGAACCCACGTTGGGTTTGTCATAGACGAAAAAGAGGAGGAACTTCAGAAGCTCCGTGACAAGTGGTATGAGAAGACGGAGGACATCATGCGTCCCCCGCCTGAGACGCTCCCTCCATTTCGCGAGGTGAATCATCGCATACCGCTCATCAACGAGCAGAAGAAGTACCGGTACCATCTACCGCGATGTGCGGACGTGGTGAAACCGGAACTCCTCGCCAAGATAAACCACTATGTTGCGGCAGGGTGGTGGCGTCCAGTAACTTGCGAGCAGGCAGCTCCGTTGCTGTGCGTCGCCAAGAAAGACGGGAAGCTCCGTACAGTTGTTGATGCAAGGCAGCGTAACAGCAATACGGTCCATGACTTGACCCCGTTCCCGGATCAGGATCTGATCAGGATGGACGTGGCCAGGGCCAAGTATCGTTCCAAAATCGATCTATCCGATGGGTACGAACAAGTACGCATCGTGGTAGAAGATGTTTGGAAGATGGCGTTCGCTATGCCTTTCGGGACCTTCGTGAGCGAAGTAATGCAGCAGGGTGATACTAATGCCCCGTCTACATTTCAACGGCTCATGACGGCCATATTCCGAGATTGCATTGGACGATTTGTCCATGTATATCTCGACGATATTTTCGAGTTCTCGGACTCCAAGGAGGAGCACGAGAAGCACTTAGAGATAGTATTCGACAAGCTCCGCAAGGCGCGGCTTTACCTGAGTCGCAAGAAGTGCGACTTGTTCTCAAAGGACTTAGACTGCCTCGGGCATCGAATAGATGACCGAGGGCTACATGCCGACACGGATAAAATGAGTCGTATTCGCAACTGGCGAATACCTCGTAGTTACCAAGAAGTACAACGGTTTTTAGGGCTAGTGAACTACTTGGCTCACTTTATGCCTGATGTTACTGCATACACGACGCCATTGTCCAGTATGGTGCATAACGATAGGCCGTTCGTGTGGCGCAAACTGCACGACAAGTGCTCCGAGGAGATAAAAGCTTTAGCATGCAAGGTGCCAATACTAAAGCCTATCGACCACGCCAAGAATGAGCCAATCTGGCTTGTTTGTGACGCATCCGTGTACGGGCTAGGTGCCTTGTACGGACAGGGACCAAACTGGCAGACATGTCGTCCTGCTGGATTCTTGTCCAAGAAGTTTACCAGTGCGCAACGAGTGTACCGTACATACGAGCACCAAGCTCTGGCCATACTGGAAGGATTGCTCAAGTGGGAGGATAAGTTATTGGGACGACATGTCCACATAGTTACCGACCACAAGGCCCTCCAATTTTTGGAAGGACTTGCGCGCCCGAATAGACGGCAAATCCAGTGGTACGAGTTCCTTGCCCGGTTCAAGTACGATATCACATACGTGCCTGGCAAGCTCAACAAAGTAGCCGACTGTTTGTCGCGCTACTATGAGAACGATACGGTCGATGACCATACGGAAGAATGGGAGTACGTCAATGCTGATGTGCGCCTGGACCCAGATGGGGACACACTCCCATTTTCCCGTGCGATCGAGCTCAAGGCTGGCCGCGTGTTGCGGAAGTCTTCTCGGCTAATGGCTAAGCAAGCCGCCGCCAAGCAGCCAAAGACACCTATACCACAAGTTGTGGAACCGCGGGTGCTAGAAGCTGAGCAACTTGCTCAACATCAGCCTCCGTCAATGCCAAAGGAACCTGCCAAAAGAGATGCCAATCCCAAGTTGGGAGACGCGCTTTCTGCGGGACCATCTTTGCAACTGCACATTGAAGGCAAAGACCGGTTCATGACCGCTGTCCGACAGGGATACGTTCATGACTCTGTCCTGCGCAAGGTGCAGGAGCAGCCCGAGCAGCATAAAGCGTTCGCAATGCGCGACGGCTTTATATACACCAAGAACCGTCGAGGTGACGAGGTGTTATGCTTACCTCGGGCCCTCTACAACAAGCGATCTATTATCGAGTTGATAATAGATCGTGCGCATACGACGCTTGGTCATTTGGGAGCTCAGCGCACGTCTGACTATGTGCGCCGATGGTTCTGGTGGCCAGCTCTACGCCGAGATGTAGATAAATTCTGCATCTCGTGCGGGACTTGCCAAACCACTAAGGCTAGCACTCAGCTACCTTATGGTTGGCTTCACAACATGCCGATACCCACGCAGCCCTGGGCTTCAATAGCCATGGACTTCGTGGGTCCTTTCCCAGTGTCTCGAGGATACGATTACCTCTGGGTAATCATATGTCGATTGACATCCATGGTACACCTAGTACCTGTCCACACCACGGACACTGCAGCCGACTTGGTGTTAGTGTATCTCTGCGAAGTCGTGCGATTGCACGGCCTCCCGGAATCGATAGTGTCCGACAGGGACAGCAAGTTTACCTCCAAATTCTGGCAGGAGGTACACCGATTGATGGGAGCTAAATTGCTCATGTCAACGGCGTTCCATCCACAGACCGACGGATTGAGCGAGCGAACCATACGCTCGGTCACTCAAATCCTCCGGTCTATGGTGGCTCCTGACCAGACGGATTGGCACGACAAGATACCGATAGCAGAGTTCACAATAAACTCTGCTACCGGTGCCTCTACAGGGTTCGCACCGTTCGAGCTGAACTATGGCTACTTGCCTAAATCGTTGAACGGTGTCAAAACTGAGACTCAGTTCCCTGGGGTCAAGGAGTTCGCGCAACGCGCGCGAGCTTACCTTGAGCAGGCACACGATGCGCTCATCGAGGCGCGAGTTGCGCAAACGTACCAGGCGAACAAGTGGCGACAAGCCGAGCCTACGTTCGTTAAAGGAGATAAAGTCTACTTATCTACAAAGAATCTCTCGATGCCTAAGGGACGAGCGAGGAAGCTCATCCCTAAGTACATCGGGCCCTACGCAATTACGGTGTGCTTCCCGGACACGTCTAACTACGTGTTGGATTTGCCTCCGGAGCTGAAGGCACGCCGTGTGCACCCGAAGTTTCATGTATCGCTATTGCGGCGACATGAGCCAAACGACGACACTGTCTTCCCAAGTCGGGAAGCATTGTCGTACTACGACGTGGGGACGGACGATACCACCGAGTGGATGGTCGACGAGATCATCGGACATGAATGGAATGGGGCGACTTGCCGCTTCCATGTCCGATGGACTCTCGGCGACCACACTTGGGAACCGTACGAACACTGCAGGGATCTCGCTGCATTAGACGACTACTGTCGTCTAATGGGCGTACGTTTATGGAGGCAACTGCCTCGACGATCCGGCAAATAGCCGCATCGCACGAGGAGGTGTGGCCGAAGAGGCTCACCGCCAAGTCCACAACTTGTGGACTGGTGGCTGAGGATGAAGAAGTAGCACGCAAGTCGCGCGTCGCGAACAACTGGAAGTCACGAGACTGGCGCGTCGCGCGCAAGGACCAAGCTGCGCACGTGCAGATTCCAAGTCCGCTGGCGCCAAATGGACTTTGCAAAAATCCTCGCGTCCAAGTGTACGGCGCGCTAGCGCCTTGCTCAGCGACCGCCACCGACACCACTGCACGTAGCAGCCCCCCCCCCCAACAACAAAAACACCCTTGCGCCATGTCGGCGCAACAACACAACGAAAACATCGCCGCCGCTGCTGCCGCTGCTCAACAGCAGTTGCAGCAACAGCAACAGCAACAACAGCAACAGCAACAGCAGCTTCAACAGCTGCAGGGGCAGGCGTTGGCCCCAGTAGAGAACAACGCCGCCGCGCAACCCATGGGCCAGGGGCCCATGGAAACCGATCACCAGGTGCCGCAAGTTGCGGCACCCCAAGAAAATTGCCCGCCTGCTCAACAGCAGGTGTTCCCCCCCCCCCCCCCCCCCCCATTTCCCTACCGCTCAGTACTCTGGCATGCCCAACTTCGGGGGCGGGTACCAGGCATTCCCGCCGTACGGGCTGCCAGCCCACCTAGGGCAGCAGCCCCAGCAGTTCCACCCGCAGACGGCGGCGCAATTCGCGTCGTCGTCCGCCCCTTCCTACGCGTCGGCTGCGCAAGTCGCGCCGCCGATGCCCGTCCTCCCTCTGGGCATGCCGCCGCTGATGCCCATCAGTGCACAGGCATGGTCTCCCGTCCCTGGCCAGCAGTTGCTGGTCGCCCATGGTGGCGGCTGCGCTGTTTGCGCGGAGTTCGTCCGCCACCTCGCGGCGGCTGCGAACTAGCCTTCCTTCCAGGCCGTGGCTGCGCAAGTGCAGGCAGAACTGCAGGTGCGGTTCTGGCGGCACTTCGAGGCGCACGCGGGCTCTGGAGGGGGAGAGGGACGAGAGTGCGAGTTGCGTGAGCGTGAGCGCAACGAGACAATCGAGAGGCTCCAGTGTGAGTTGCGCGAGAGCCAGGCTTCGGCAGATTGCCGAGCCATTCGTGCCGACGAGGCGCAGAAAAAGAATGATCAGCTGACGGAGACCTGCAAGGATCTCCGCCAGCAGATCCACAAGCTCAAGGAGGGCGTGCGGGAATGTGAGAAGAACCTTGCGGAGCTCGGGGCGAAGGACCACAACTCGCGTTCCACGACCGAGCCCGCGTACCCCAAGCGTGCCCGCGAGCGCGACCCGCGCGAAGAGAGCCCCCGGTGGCATCACTGTGGGCACTACATGGACTCGGGCCACGCTGAGACGAGACAACTTGTCTCGTACTCGTCATGGAACGCGGGGCCGCCCCATTCGGAAGCAGGACCATCTTGGTCCTCCTTCCAGGACACCACATCATCGGCGTCAACACGCTTGGCGTCGCAGCCGATGGAGGCAGAGTCGGATGACAAGCTCATCCCGATGCTGCCGCCAGCCCGATTTAGGCCCAATAACTCCTCAATCTGGGACGAGGAGGCCCAGATTGAGTACGATGTCATCGACGAGGACCGCATCAGGCGGTTGGTAGCTCGTTCGAGAGATGGACGCACCAGGCGCAACCTCCCTCCTCCGGCCACTGGGCCCAGACCCCAACCTGGGGAACCTGGCGTACCCGGGTGGCCGTACCACCTCCTCCTACCCCCGACCGACTCCGACCCGCGCCAGGCCAATCATTGGTACAACTATGTACCAATGACTTGGGAAGACGCACGCCAGCTCATGAGAACGGCGCAGACGGACATGGGCGAGGCGCGGACCTGGATCAGCGACCTGCTGTCCCAGGTCAACGCTCGCCCGGAGTTGAGCGGGATTGCCAGACTGCAACTACTGCAGTCCCAATGGCGCAACCCCGACAATCGCCACCACTTGCCGGTGATTGTCGGGCCACACCCTGCCTCCCCGTGGGCCTTCAACCCGCCCGGTTTCATGCCCGCCAGCACGTCGCACCTCCCGCGGCCGCTCGATAGGCCAACCCCTACACGTCAACACGGATGCACTCCCACGACGACCACAACAACAGCAGCTCCTGCTACTGCCGTCCCGGCCGCCAACACTGCCACAGGTCGCGGCCAACCCACCTACACTGAGCCAGTGACGGCTTGGCAGGATTGGTTTGCAGTGCACCAAGCACGCATTCCGGCTTGGATGGATCGGGAGGCAGATGGCCGACCGACCATCGCAAGCCTCGAGTTCCACTTGTTGGTGCGCCGCGCCTTGCCGGCCCGTACCAACCTCCACGACCGAGGCCAATGGGTGAATATGTTGAGCATCCTGTTCGGCATCCCCGGCCTCTACCGCCATATTGTTGAAAGGGGTCAATACCCCATTTTAACCATCTTCGCTATGCGGCGGTACACCGGGTCCTTGGAACACCTCACCGTGTTCCATGTGGCTCGGTGGTACGCACACATTGGCGTGTCTCTCGAGCAAGCTGCTCGTCAGGTCCGCATGGCGCGTCGTACACGCAACGAGCGTGTCGGTCGCATGCTGGACCATACCGCTCCATTCGACGGGGAATGGAACGTCATTCAAGACGCGGTGTCAGGCACCAAAGTGGATTGGTACCAGGACATGGTAATTCGCATCATCCATAGGGAAACCTACGCGAAGGCCATGCGGCTCTGAGGGCACACGGCATAAGAGGAAAGCGGTTGCGGAGGGGAACCGACAACCTTGGCGTTATCGTTGGCAGACCATAATCCTACACGCTAACAAGAATGGCAAGATCACCAGCCTTGTTACCACACGCAGCTTTCGCTAATGTTCATCTTGAGATTACAATGGTGATCATTCTAGGGAACAGTGCGAACGGTAGCGAGGTACGGGCACCCCTTTCACCACTTGCGCCTAGATGACGTGCGTGTTCCGCGCGCACTAAGCATCTGGCGCCGTGTCCTCATCACCATCACCATCACCACCATTATGCTCGGTGTCTCTCTTGAGCTTCCTCTTACCATCCGGAACACCATTCCGCCATCAGTCTTGCAGGGCTGCCTCCCGCGGTGTCCCGTGGAAACACGAGGCCCCGACCGGAAGCGCTCTTCCCACATAGGTCTCGGCAAGTGGAGGTAGATGAGGAAGGGTGGGAGTACA
>KZ084090.1:57013-72476 GCA_002092935.1 Trametes coccinea BRFM310
ACTTTTGTTCACCCCCTTCACACACTCCTTCTTCTTCTTCTTCTTCTTCGTTGAGGAGAGAGTGTTTTCACACCCCATTCCATATTTTCCCCCAACCCTCGACCGGGAACCGTGCGCGACAGCGGGCACAGTGCCCACCAACGCCCAACTTGGGCCTTTCCCCCCGGCAATGTCATCGCCGGCGAGCCTCCCTATCTCGCCGGTGTCGCCCCGATATACGGGCCCGCGGATGCAACCACCCCAGCACCCGCTACCACCATCCCACCTTCGGCACCCAACTTGGGTACCAAAGCCGCTGCTCCTGCGGGCAATTTGCCCATACCCGAGGACGAGGAGATGGACGACGGCTCTGCCGCGACATCTGCTTCGTCTCTGCCCGCTGTGGACTATCGGTCGGACAACAGCGACGTGTTGTCCACACCGAGCGAACGCTGAGGCAAGTTGCCTCCTTCTTCATCAGCACCCACTACGACCAGTAGTGTCTGCTCGTCGAGAAGTTCAAAATCCCCTCGAGGCTTCTCCTCGCGGCCCGTCAGGCTTCACTATGCCGAAGTGAAGCCTTATCAATACCAAGGCACTATGCAGCGCATGTTGCGCTATTTTTCTATGCGACTAACCGTCGATGTCTTGCTGTACGTCGTCGGTTGGTCATCACACCATGCAGCCACTGGCCGCCTCTATTCGCGGCCCTAAAGAAATATATATATATATATATATATATATATATATATATGGTCTATGACTATCATGCGACCCGCGCACGGGTCTGGAGGGGGAGAGTGTAAGGGTACCGCGCTAGTTGCGCGGTGCCCATATCTCGAGGACGGCTGCATCGCCGGCCTTCGAGGAGCAGATCCACAGCAAGCGCAAGTAGCGCTCGCTTAGATTATATTAGACATATGTAATTACTATCTAAGCGTGTACGGTGCCCAGGTGTTCGGAACCTGGGCGCCTGGGAGGGTAAGTCTTCTCTTACCCTCACCATCCCTACGAGTACGCCCGAGCAATACAGCCCGGCCCAGCGTACTTGGGATAGAGGTGCAGAGAAGCACCCGTGAGTACTAACACGGTCACTTCACCCTTAGTCATAAAGAACAGGTACTGTGCACCAGTTCTCTGTGCAACACCGTCGACCTTCCTGATTCTTCAGCCTGCTATCCGCCTATCCCACCGAGTCTATTCTCACGTACCTCAGGTTCAAACCGACGCAGCATTCCCTCGATCTCCAAGCCAGCATCCTTCTTCGCGACCTTGTGAACAGGCTTCTCACCGTGATCTTCCTCTAATTGCTTCAATAGACGCTCTTTCTCGTCCTCCGGTAAGTTATCATAGTCTATAGCTGAAGCCTGACGAGCGAGTGCTTTGAGGGTGCTACGCCCTTCAGAGGGACCCCCTATAACATGCAAGTAAGTCATCAGTCGCATTCTCCTCGTGACGACGTGCTAATGCAGTTGTTAATCTCACCGGACGCCTTGTGCTTCTTTGCCAGATCGTGCACCACGGCATTGTACAGTGTCTTCTTTCGGCGCTGGGCGACAACCTTGCCCCCACGGAAGAGCTGCGTGGCGACCCATTGCTCAGACCTACGGTGAGTACAAACCGATGGAGTGCATTCTGTAAGCTTCCGCATTGGTGATGTGACTGAGCTGCTTACCGAGAGTGGTCAGCCGCAACTTGGGCGATTGATTCATTATAGGCCTGGCGCTGCTGGTCAATCGCTCTCCACATCAATTCGGTGCGCTGCCAGGCAGCAGCGCGTTGCTCCGGCGTGAGCTTGGGACGCTGTCGAGTACGCGCCATCTGAGAGCCTGGGCTAATATTGTCGAAGAGTATGACCCGCTGCAACGCGTCTAGAGAGCCTCAGAGCGATTTTGAAGGATCGCCTAGGCTAGGTGAAACGGCGAACAGCAGAGAGAGCAGGCAGAGCGACGGAGAACACAATGCCGGGGGGTTGAAAAACTCGAAAATGAGTCGAGACGGAGGACGTGTCGACATATCGGAGGGCTTGTAGAGCACGTGCACGACATGTAAAACATTGTCCCCCAGCTACACGGGCATGAGGATCCTCTTGCTGGGTCCGTCGGGCAACTATTCCATGCATACATTCATATTCAGTGTTCCAGAGGATTCGAGTGTACTATCTGAGGTCTACACATCGAAAGCTGTATCTACGATGGACATACTTGAAATGCTTGCACTCAAACTACCTGCGTCTTCCTCCACCTCCTCCGTGAATGGCCGCACAAGCTCCATGACTGTTTGCAGCTCCACCGAGACGTCTTGGTACACAATCTCCCGCAGAGAGATTGCAGACATCGTGTCCAAACCTGCACGACAAAATAATGCCACCCAGTCCTCTACATGATAGTCCAGGGTGAGCGCAATCTGCGTGCATTGCCGTACGGTGAGATCGTGCTCTGCAACGAGAGCGCAATCTGCGCGCATTGCCGTACGGTGAGATCGTGCTCTGCAACGAAAGCCATCACCTGTCGGCTGAAGGAGAAAGACACGACAGAGGTGTGTGTATAGTGACTGCTTGCAGCGTGCAATGTCTCCTCATCAACCGTGACGCTTTGTATCCCCGGGCTTGGGGATAAATCACGCGGTGGCGATAGAGAGGGTGAAGGAGGATATGACGCGATTTGAGGCATTCTAGGGGGCGAGCCTGCGGGGGTGTGCAACCATGAACCATCATCTATGTTGCATCTGAGGTTAGTTGTGAAGCGAGAGATGCGGCGGAGATGCTACTCACCAGGACTGGCAAATAAACTGCTCCTCGTACGTCTGACCTCCTCCTGGATTAGCGGGCTCTCGACGTGGTCGTGATTGTTCTCCATGTCTGGTTGCACCAGCGTCGTATGTCGGGAGACTTGATGTCCAGTATCCGCAAGTCCGAGACGTGCCCGACGGTGTGCTGCTGCATGTGCTATGACCTCTTCCACGATAGCCTCATACGATTCCGTTTGAGCTCGGAGACGGACATAGGTGTTTGAAATCGGTAGCGATGGCTGAAGGACGCGAGGGGGGACTTGTGGAATGACAGGTGAAGGTCGCCCCGGGACGTCAACCGTGAGCGGCGCGATAGAAGGCAGGTGGTTGACAGCGGGCGATGCAGTAGCCAGCCGCTCAGAAGCTGCCGGCGGAACTTCTATGCCCGCCGCTAGTCGTATGGGCTGAGTGGTGATACGATGTGTGTGCTCATCGAATGAGTATCCTGGGCCTGGCTGTATTTGATCCAGCTTCTCTCGGAAAGCGAGAATATGGGGGACAGTGAGCTGCTCCCGCACAATCTTCTCCAGCTTATGTGCGACCTCCTGGAAGTGACGGTCTTGCTGGAATTGACGTGAAGTGATGAGACGTACACTGACGTCGTCCGGGTGCAATGGCGTCCGAGGGTCCCATTCTGGCCTGATCCCAAACCCGATAAACAGTGAATCCGCCAGGCGCGATGCCCCGACAACCTATGCAAGTCTGTGGTGTAAGCAGTGAGAATGGATGGATGTGGATTTGCTGCTTACAGCGTCCTCGACATCCCCCAGCGCCTCATGGTGAGCGAACTTCCGGTCTTCGCTCGAGGCACAGAAGTGTCCATGAAGACTAAATCCAGAATCCAGCTGTTCATTGTGGTCTAGCCGAACACCAAATCGTTCTTGAAACCACTTTGCAGCAATCTCAGCATTTGTCGGTTCGACCTCACCGGGAGATGTTTGGGTGAAGATTCTCAGCGCAGGAGGGCCGTATGGAGCTCGCGAAGGTGTATAGCGCGAGTGGGGCATCATAGAAAAATCAGCGGGTGATCTGGAGGAGATGACAGACCCAAGTTGAGTGATGTGAGGAAGACGGATGAGGGGACCGCGGTGGCGAGGCTCTCCTCGCTCCGAATGCCCGGTGTAACCAGGTAAGGCTCGTATAGTCGCGATGCGTGCAAGGTGAACGTGATGCAGTCGGTGGCGAGTACAATACCGCGCGCGAAGCTCAGCCGCCAAGTTTAGGTCACCCTCCATGGTACGCTGGACAGCGCGGGCGTACTCGCGTCGCTCCAATTCTATGCTAGTATCTAGGCGGCGGATTTCGCGGTTGAGGCGCAGGAGCTCCGCCTCGGCAGAGAGGATCTTGAAGTACTTTGCAGCCACTTCTCTATTCCTGGGGATTGTCCAGGGCGCAGACATGACATCACGATGGCGGTAGGTGTTGCGCAAGAGGTCGAATTCGGAAAGGAACGTGTAATTGAAGACGTCCTTCCACTGAAGCTGGGGAGCTGGTGGCTGCATCTCCGCTGCCAGCTTATTGTACCTCTTCAACGCAGCGCAAATCGCTTTTGAGCGTGCCTTGAGGCCCCTCCATATCGACGTTCGCATCTTGTAGCCTGCCAGAGTATTCAGATCATAGTATGGATTACGAGGATGCAGAACTAAAGGGCTTACCCATCCCAGACATGTTCGCTTTTGACAATTCGAGCAGTCGCTGTACCACAAGCTGCTGTACCTTGTCTAATGCGCGATGGAAATCACGATGGCGGATTCGCGACAGGACCTCCTGGTATCGCGCGTCCGCGGGCGTCCATGGCTGGTCTATCTCCAGCTTCGTTTCAAGATCCCCTACGGCCTGGATCGCCAGGGCAAGCTCGTCGAACGCGGCGCGGCGCGCAGCCTCTATACGACGTGTTTGGCGTGCATCGCTGTTATAATCCGGCTCACGCTGGCTTGATACCACAATCCAGTCATGGCGAACATGTTCAAGTTTCTGCCTGAAAGGTTATGAGATTATCAGCTCGCGAACGTCACGGGGATGCAGGAGTAGACCTACTCAGCAAGCTGACACATGATCAGCGCCTGCACATACGCCGTCTCAAGGACATGCTCCTCTGGAGGCTCGCGTAGCTCGCCGAGGAACTCCCGCTTCTGTGCAAGCCACATCTGGAAGGCAGAGTCGTTGATGCCCACCTCGGCTTTGAGCTGCGAAACCTCCACGCCATTCTCGGCGATAATGCGTAGGCATTGTCGGTAGTTGTTCAGAAGGAAGTTGCCTGCAATGAGATGGACGCGCACATCAGGGATGTTCATACAAACAGAATATGCAGAAGGAATAAACGTACTCAATTCAGCGTACTTGTCCTCGTCCCACTGCATAAAATGCAAGTCGATACTTTGCATCCAATGAAATGGGCTTGCATAGCGAATGAGGAGTGCGACGTTGTTGGGAGGAAGAGAATACCCGCTCCATAACCTCCAAGTCTTTGATGCCGTATCCTTGACGGTACAGAGGATGATTGGACAGTTGGCAGAGGCGGTTGTGTGCGTAACCATGGAACGCACATACTACAAACTCTGTGTTGGCCGCTGCTGCCTTTGGGCCAACCATGGGACTTTTCTTCACAGTCTCCGCAAAGCTACAGCCGATATCGTAGCCGATGCCCGTAGCCTGGCCGTGAACGTCTATGATGTGATCCACGATGGCAAGGGGGTATTTGGCCCTGCGACAGTACAGTAGTTAGTACTTGTGCACGTACATACACGCCGCAAATGCGAGACGTACAGTTCACCGCTCCGCACCATTTCGCACATCTTCTGGATGAATCCATGCCGGCAAGCGCATACGAATATGCCTGTAGTCTCGTATATGTTCAAGGCATGCTTCTCATGCTCGGCCGCACTTGCTTTCCATTGTTCCGTACACGGGGATGGGACGTCTTGACCGTCCGGTGCTTCTCCTGGTGTCTCCTCGTCTATCCAAGGGGCATCTTCGTCGGAACTAGAGCTTGAGTCGTCCTGAAACAAATCCGAATTAGAGATTGTCGCCGACGTCAGGTAGATAGGCAAGTACCTCATTGTCGCTGACACGCCTGGGTGTGAGCGCCTTGCGCGTCTTGCGCTTGACCTCATCCTTGTATTTATCGACAACATGCCGCGGCAGGACATAGTCACTGTTGAAGACAGGGGGGTCCTCCCTGCCCGCCGTAGCAACACGCTTGGCAGAATTGTTACCGTCGATGGCAATGAGCCTCTCCGGCTTGATTGGAAGCTCGTCCTTCAACTACAGAATGTTGATTCAGTGCATCCGGCATTCTGTCAGCAGACAAGCGTACCTCGAGAGTGCATGCAGAACATGAATTCTTCATACGCCAGTGCGGCTGGTCACGTCCAGCACTTTCTGACAGCGCTCTTCAACGCGACGTAGGATGGCCAGGTATGCATCAAACGCGGCGGAGAACTGCCGTCTCTGTGTGCTGCTGTAATAAACCTGATGCACAGTGAGACCTGAGATGACAGTGAATGACATAAATGGGAGATTCATACATACATCTTGTACATCACATACAGCACGAACAAACGGCTGTATCCCCAATCGAGGGTGACGACGACGTGGCCTGTGATAGAATTCCAGCAGGTCAAGGCTCCATGCTAGCTCCGGGAGAACAGGTGAGCTGCCTAGCAGGCCCTTGCGAAGAAGAGACACGTTAGCGAGCTCATTTGCGCGTTGCGGGACACTATAGAAGAGGTGGCGCTCTGGAGACCATCAGTAATGAATGAGGACACACGAGGAGCTCGACACACCATATGTAAAGACAGTGATTACGTTGAAGGTGTAGAACGTATCGCTGACGTCCTGCGCTGGGGCCGTCGACGTGTCTTGTGAAGCAGCTGATGTCGATGATGAGCGATGAGGCGAGGTGGATGAGTTGAATGCATGGGTCGTGTTGCTTTGCATTGTATGAGGAGCCAATGAGCGCAAAAAATCATTGTCAAGGCCTCCGGTACCGACGCGCAAGTTGTGCTTCCAGTCCAAGTACGCATCGGCGAGGTCGTCCAGTTGGCTAGTCCAATTCTCGTGTTCCGTGCGTAGGCGTAGGCGATGTGCCTTGATGTTGCGCGCGTGTGCGCTGCGGCTGCAGTTCTGTAAGACACGTCATCAGCGCAAGTGGAGCGTATAGAGGTATAAACGAAGACGTACGAGCCTAGAACATGCAGGAGGGCCGCCTGTGACTCGGCGTCATCGTACTCCCCGCCCACATTGGACAGAGGTTCATCCTCGTCGATGTCGATCCAAGCAGACTCGTCGGCCTCAAAGATGTCCCCTGTATGAGGGAGGGTTGGGTCGTCTGGGTCAGCGCCGTGGTGGACAATGATATGGTTGGCTGCGGCGCGGGTGGTTGCTGGCATGGCTGGGAAAGTTCTCATGTCAATTGAATGCATATGGGAAATCACCATCCATTCATGTACATGCCAGGAGCGCCTTACGTCTTTCTAACATAGCCTCGCGTTCTTGTCTTATCACCAACACCGATTTCTTCTTGCTATGCAGGCCAATTGCCGGAAGGCCGATGCACTTTGCATCCCGCGCACCTACAGAGAGGTTGGACGTGACCTTGCGCGCACGGCTCTTTGTTTTGACCATATCAAGTATACAATCTGGTATATTTACGTTGCCAAATGAATGTTCATTAATATAGAATGGCCACTGGACAAGGAGGAAGCTGCTAGTACTCAGGACAACTTTGCCGGCGGCGGGAGGGCGGGTTTAAGCGCTGGCGGGCGGGAGGCGGCAGGGGGTGTAAGAGTCATAAGCGCCCATAAGGCGGGGGCGCCACAAGGCTCGGGACTCGCGTGGCAGAGATCTAAAGGGAGATCTGCCGGTGGTGGCCGAGACCACGCGGGGATGTCGGAGGCTCGTCGGCGGCACCTGGGACACTACTATAATGGGAGATGTGTGCCTTGGGAACCCTGGAACAAAACCCGGTGCCCGGCTGGGAGGCAATGAAGCCTAAGAAGGCTTGGTCACGCATCACAGTAACAGGCCTAATTAGGCTCAGGAATGATGAGCCTCGGGTGAAAAGAGTTCCAACGTTTTGAAGGAAATCGCGAGTGACGGGTTGACGGGGGAATTGCCAAGGTACCCGTGGCGTGCCAAAGCAATAACAGCCGATTTATCGGCGCCGCGAGTAATTGTAACAGAGGTTTGTAACCTGTATATAGCGATGATGTCGATGTCAAAGGAGTACTCCGGATCAATGTCCACCGGCACTGACTCCGAAGGGGGGTATCGCCAAGTCATAAACACGTTGGTGAGTTGAGGGAGTAATGGGGACCAATTCTTCTCCATGGTCTCGATGCGCTGACGCCAACTGCAGCCATCGCGCCGGTAGCAAACACCACCACTGCAGTTTAGAGTGTTAGTGCAGGATATGTAATAATCGGACGGAACTCACTAAGCGGCCATGATGTCGTGTATTGCCATCTCGATGGCCTCCTCGGTAGACTCCTCTTCGACGTCTTCCCAATCGTGCTCATCTTGATCACTGGGATTCAGGAAGTCTTGTGCATCCTGCTCCATTGCCGGTGGCGGTGTCTCTCCGCGCATATCTGCGAGAGCCGAGAGAGTGTGTGAGCCCAGGCCTGCAAGCATAGCGACGTGAGCTAAAGTCGACATGATATGCAGTTATTGCTAGCTCTGGTTCACCTCGAATCAGATCTTGATACTCCTGCTCCAATTTCCTCTGGTCAGCTTCGATATCTCGTAAGCCCAGGCGCCGTTCGCGGATGACTTTGAGAATATTCCGGGCACCAGGCCGAGCAGCCGCGCTGGGGTGGTGCGCCGGGCCTGCGACCCGGACATGTCGTGATATACCACGCGAAGACTTGTCCCGAGGCATTGAAAGCAAAAACCTGAGCACTACCTGTGACTGAATAAGCACTGACCTATATATCGCATGAGACTAGCAGCCAGCCACTGAGCACAAGTCATCATAACATGTAAATATATAATCATCACCACGGCCATGCGGGGTGCAGGGTACATGAGGTTTGGCTAATCCTACTATGCGAGCCCGTTGCTGATCTGTGCACGGTGTTCTGAAAGATGTACCTTAGAACAGATCTTGGCATCAGATCCAATGGTGACGCCACTAGGACACCTTGTCAGCAAGGCCATCAGTGAACGACGAGTAGGACTCACCATTGCCACGATGTGATACCGTCCAGAATGCTTGTTCAATGATGGCATAGTCGTACAAAACACGTCAAAACACATACAGACGGGAGGCGGCAGGGAGTAGGAGAGGTGTTGCAGCTTTGTACACCCCGGCGGGAGTGTGAATGATTGGGTGTTTGATGGGCGATTATCGCGGGATCTCGCTTACCGCATGTTATTCCGCGCGGGCTCCTTGACAGAACAAAGCGCACGATCTGGCGCTGTTGGTACTCTCTTGTCTGCAGTGTAGTGCAAGATTGAGGATCGCAAGTCCAGAATGTGAGGGAGAGGAGTGGATGGGTAGAGGGGAAGAGTAGGTATCGCGAGCGACGTGGGGTGGCAGCGGCGGAGTTTGAATATCCGGTGTTGAAACCTTCGTGTCGCTGTTGGCGATCCTTGTGTGCAGCGCTCACCCCTGGTCGCACTGCGAGTGGGTGGAATGATTGCAAGATGTCAAACGGGAGCACTACAGAGCAGAGGAAGCAGCAGGGGAGGGGAGGTAAGCGTAGGGGAAGGCGGGAGGGAGGAAGGGGGAGGAACAGAGAAGCGCTCATGGGCGAGAGGGCAGAGAAGCGCCCAGGAGGCTGGAGGACGCACGTGAGGCGCCCAGAGGCGGGGGAGCGCCCAGAGGTGGAGGAGCACCCAGAGGTGGGGGAGCGCCCAGAGGCGGGGGAGCGCCCAGGCGGGAGGGCGCGAGTGACGTCAGAGGAGCGCCCGGATGGCGGGGGTCGGGGACGTTGCCGAGGGCATGCATGACATCATGGGGGAGAAAGAGAGCATGTGCCTGAAAGGGCGAGCCAGACTCCGGGGAATACCGGCTGGGGCAAGATGCCAAGGGGTGCCAAGGGGGACTTAGGTGCGGCGGGAAGGGGGATGGCAGGACATTCCTCGTAGGGAAGGTAGCCGGAGCTATTGGTAGTGCTTTCCGTAGTGCAGGGGTACAGGGGATTTAGGTTTAACTAACTGGTCATACCCGGGGTGCTTGCCGGGTTTGTTAATCTTGATTGATGTGATGATAAAGTGTGCGGAAAGCGCCACAAAGGCGCCATATCCTAAATAGGAAAGTGTATCATCAGCGCAACTTCTGGCGCTTTTTTGCTGGCGGACGAGTGTGGTTACCGTTGTGATCTGCTCGGCTGCTCCTCTTAGATTGGACGGTTGGCCCTCTGTCGAGTCTACCTTGCTCGGCATCAAGAGTATCAAGATCCTGAGCGGGATCCATTGGAACCACAAGAGGATGAAGTGATAGTTGACCTTCCTGGTCGAAGTGTATGGTATGTCCCAATTTGCGTAGGGAGGCTAAAGCGAGCTGCCGTTCCTCATCAGTGCCATGGATCAGAGTAGTTTCATGCGCTAGTATCTGCAGGCGAGTGAATTCCTTTTGGACATCCTCCGACTGACCGCAGGTGATTTTCTTCTTGTCAAACGGGCAGAGGATAAGTACGCCATCTAAGGAAGTTGCGCGAGATAACATTGCATACGGTGACTCTGTACCTCTGCAACCAGCCAAATCGACTATTACACGCTTAAAGGTCTGTCCTTGTGCCTTATGCGCAGTTATAGCGAAAGTGGGTTGTATTGAAACCTGCGTGTGATTGATGGCACAGGTCTTTTTCAGATAACTGTTGCGGAAAGACAGTTTGACCGTATCACTCAGAATCGGAAATTCGCCAGGTTGCAAGTGCGGCATTGCATCTGCGTCTACATCGGAAATGTGCACTACGCATAACCTCAAGTATCAGCGGGATGTAGAGTGATCAGTCGTATATCTTACGGAGTGTAAAGTGCCTATACTTCCGTTGACAATACCCCCGCTGACAGCGTAATTCTGGTTTATGATGACAGGAATTCCTATTATGATCGGAATTTTCCCAAGTCTGTGCTTGGTATTCCCGGAATGCTTACTATCCAGGATTTGCAGAAGTACAGGGTCAGTCTCTTCTTTCCCTAGGTGCGTATCTCTTGTGTAATACCAATGAAGGGCCCTTCCAGTTTTGGCAGCGAACGATTCCGCACTGTGAATATTGATAGCATCTTTGGCGGCATTGTCGTACACAATGACAGGAGCACGCGCTCATTGGCGTCCCTGCGCAGTCAAGCCATCGCGGCCAAGAATGCGAGAACTCAAGAGCTTGTAATCGGCATCAGTACAGCGGCCTTCGCGAAGGCGGTGAAGCAAATTGACAAAGGTATCGTCACCTCTTTGTCTCATCACTTCGGTCAAAATGACAGCGGAGTTTATGGACAACCATAGTAATTTGCCTAACACGATGTCTTGTTGGCTAGTAAAAGCAGCCTTCTTCCTTGTGTCTACCCATGCATACAGCTTTACCTCCAAAACGGGAGCCAACTGTGCAAAATCTTCCACAAATATAACGTTGATACCTCCGAACGCGGATTGGGAAGAAGTTGCCTCTGTCAAAGCTACGCTAACACGGGCGAGCAAGTTACAGCCTATCATAGATACTTCGTCAATGAGGAGGTAGTCTACGCTGTCCCACATAGCTTGTAAGTCACACCTCGTTTTAGAAGCCACTTTGTCCGATTTCTGTTGATCCAAACCTAATGCGCAGTGCAAGGTTGTTCCACCTATGTTGCAGGCGGCAACTCCTGTAAATGACGCCAGTCGTAATCGACAGGACTGATTTCGCACTGCAAAAAATGCTGTCAAAGCTTGGATGACACAGGACTTCCCAGTACCGCCCACTCCGCCGAGGAACATTCGCAAAGGCTCTGGCTTTAACTTCAGTGAGTGCTCGGTGACAATTACAAACACCCACATCTGCTCGGTATTTAAACACCATTCTCTAGCGTGGTCAAGAATCTGAACATGTCGTTCGGTGGACTGGAATATGGGGTCAGTGACCAGAGGATTAAAATCACTCGGAGCAGTCGGCTGTTCTTGCGGGAGAGGTCTATGCATCTCACTAATGCGGGCGTCATATTCCGCCGTACACTGCGCACCAGAACTTCTGTCACTTTCAGCAGGGGTCATGGCTAGTAAGCGTTTCCATTCCTTCCTCCTATTTTCATACTCAGACTTCCATCTATCTTCCATAGGCACATCATCGTCATGCGCCAAGGAGATATCCAAGGACACATCAGGTGCGCAAGCTTCCATTCGGTTGTACTGGGAAAATATTCCGTATTGACCAGCACAATTCACACAATCCATGGCACGTTCGTGCTGTTGCTCATTCCGCCTCGATTTGGCAGAATCAATAGATAATAGATGATCGATGAGGTCCTGTTCGTCTGCGACTTTACCAGATCCGTCGACAGGCATTGAGTTATCAAAATTGTCGGCCATACGGCCAGTCCGCCTGTGAGCACGACGTCGCCGTCTTCCCCGTTTGATATGGTCGTCACGACTATCTCGACACTCATGCAACAATTGCAGATTATCCATTATGCATCTATGCCGCTCTTCGAAATGAGAGGCGTGTTTTTTGAACACTTCCTTCCAGGAAGTGACATCGTCGCCGGCGAGGTCCACGGGCAAACACCATGGCTTGAAGAGGATCAGCATCAGATGTGAGTACCTCTCTAACCAGCATCCCGGTCTCGGCGCGGAATAGCGGGGCCCATCAGCACGGGGACGTAATGGGTGCCTCTGCTCCCAATCAGTATGGATACCTTCCGTTTGTACTCGGGATGAGAGGATAGGAATGGAACCTCTCTTCACCGTCGATGATCACGAGCATAATCGGAATCATGCAGATTCTCTACAAGCTCAATGTCTTTGTCACTACTCAAGTCATCCACCTCATCTTCAGCATCATCATCTGTACGGTCTGGTTTCCGAGATGACAGCTTGAAGTCCTTCCGTGTATCGGCAACGAAATCCCACAGGGACATATTAGACAAAGCATCGCCGCGGTACACATAATCAGCCAACTGGTTGCTGAGCTGAATGATCAAGCCATCCGCGGCCGCGGTTATGCGCACCTCATCCGCAGAAACACTGACTTCCTCACCATCTTCATCATCATCTACGAGCTCGTCAACATCAGCATCATCGTGCACGACATTATCATCATTATCATTGTCTCCGACCTGTGGCACTGGTACATCTATGTTGAGCGGGAAGGACTTGTCTATGAGACGTTCAAACGAAGGCCAGTACAAGTTAGCAAACTTATGACTCGTGAAATGATCCTCAAAATCCAACAGGTACGACATCACTTGTTGAGCAGATAATTCCTGACTGGACAAAATCGAGAAGGCAGTTTGCTGAAGAAGTCTACGAGTATATTCTGCGGAACCGTCCGCACAAGTGACCCCATTGTCAGCAAGCTTCTTCATTGCTAGCTCAAGAGCGGCATATGCTACATGCGCCTTAAGGGGCGACTTGGTGATGCAGTCCTTGATATAATAAAGCACAGCCTTCGCCTCTTCGCCGGAACCAATGTACTGAATATCCATATTGCAGCGCATGGCTTCCAATATAGTCGGGTTGTAGTTGTTCACCATACCATCAAGGATCCTCATCATCAATTCGCCAGTCTCAGTGTCCACCGTTGTTTCTGGAATGAGATTATCAATATCCAAATCGAAATGGCACTCTCGTGGACCATTTCGACAGTATTTATAGCAAGTGTCCGTATGCTTGTGGCATTGATTCTTATACATGAGATTATGCAGATCCTGTGCCCTGTACCGACCCAACTCATCACCTTCCAAGGATAGGTCGAACCCTCGATGCGAATCTGGATGCCCACGGTTCATACCGGGTAGAGGATCATCGCACGTAGGAGGAACGTGATTCCAAATGATATTCTCCAGGTAGTTGACTAACCTCTTACTGAACTCATTACCATCAGCAGATTGCAGGCGCTCCTGTAGCTCCTTCGGATTTAGGCCACCTTCAATCCATATTATCATATGGCAGTGCAATGTCCCCTGACCTTGCGCCTCTACACATCCGTAATAAGCCTTGGTCTCACCAAGCACGCCTGTTCGTGCAGCATCGTTGGGTGATATACCGAAACGCAACAGTTCCTTGATGAATGCGCGCATGTAGAGATTGAAAAATTGTGCACCAACAGCAGGGTTACGAGCTATTACAATGGACTGTTGCCATGGATTGGGAACCTCGTCCGGTAAGAGCTTATCGACATCAATATCTGCGCCACTTAACAACTTGACAACAGGATTATAGATATCTGCCGGGTTGAGAGTCAAGTAGAAGCTGGGCATGCCATGTGTTGCCATCAACGCACGTATCTCATTCCTCATAGCCACTTGCCCTGCAGAGGAGCCTGGCACGGATCGGTTTACTAGCTGTACTTCTTTCATCAACTGCACAGCTTTCGCTTCTCGTCAGTCTCACCGTGAATAACACCAGTCTTGGCAACACGTGCACAAACTCTGGCTACCGCTTCCTCAGAAACAGAGGCGAAGTGCTCAGCAAAAGATGAGAAATGTTCCTTCTTTACATTCAAGCTGGTGTTCAACAGCACTGCACGACGCTGCAAAATGTTGAACGCCGTAAACACGAACGAGTGGTGAGTCTGAAACCAAAGATCCCATGAATTCAAGAAGTGCTTCACATGTCACCGAAGGGACAGTGGACGCGTACAGCCGCGGTCCTCACAACCACCCACGCCGTAGGGGAACAACGTAGGATAAATCATGGTAAATAAGTCAGGATTGCAAAACTCGTTCACAGGCTTCGGCTGATGAGGGATTTCTAGATATCCGCCCCCCTTGTTCTTTATATGGCGGATTGCAGCCGCTCGGAGTTCGTTCGACGAAGCGCGACCATCCACATCGGTAATGACCACTTTCCGGAATTTGACGGGGTCGCTACTGATATTCCGATTAGTTGGAACATCATCAGAGGGAGTGTGATCCACGTCATATCGTGCCATCGTTGCTTTAGTGCTTTCGACACTACTCAAGTACTGCACATCATGTGGTAAGAGGTCGTTTTGCGGGAGCACCAGGTGATGTAACCTTAATGCATTATAAACCGCTTATAGCCTGCGCACGCATTACATTATAAACCGTTCATTTTCGTAATGCATTAAAACGCCCCGGGAGGCCCGGGGTGGTAGCTGTCGCTTGCCTAAAAGGGAAGCGATCCCGGAGGGTGGCTGTGATCAGCCCCGGGAGACCCCCAGGCCTTATCTCTCTATAGATAAGGCCTCCATCTGATCTAATCTGGGCGCGCCCCCTGGGCGCTCTAGGTTGTGGCTGTGCCACACCCATTCCGGGTATTTGGTGCCTTGGGCACCAGGAGGGGGTCCTCCCCGGGCCCATTACTTACTCAATTCTAGGTCGATTTACTTTGCAAATAGTGACTTAGAGCCGCAATTCCAGGGTGTTTAAAACGACACCGCTACGACGTAAATTGGTATGATATTTATTTTGCTATAAGGTACTCAACATGGGCGCATTTGCGACAGAAAACGGTCGATAGCTCGCCCAATTTCTGTCCTATCAGCGCACATGTGGACTCCCCGGACAGCCCTCGCTTTGCGCTTTCTGACGA
>KZ084090.1:94712-107421 GCA_002092935.1 Trametes coccinea BRFM310
GAGATGATGATGCGGAGTCTGCGATCTCCCTCGGGAACGAGGATGAAGACGTGGACATGGAGATAGCCCAGGCCGCTGGCCTCTATGAGCAGTACAATGAACAAGTTCAGTCAGTACCTCATCCTCTGCCCAACAGACACCACACTGATGCGCTTTCCATAGCAGCGATCTCTAATGGTGTGGCGGGATCTGCAGTAGTTACTTTGCGATCCAATGTCTGTAAATCTTTGAATGTATGCGGTCATTCTTTGTATCACTCTGAATGCACTCGCTGTAAGGGCAAGAGGAAAGCTGGCTTTAAACCACCATACACATGGATGCTTGATTCTGGAGCATCCTGCCATTTCACCTTTGATCTGGATGACTTTGTGGAATATACACCACTCCACAAAGAAATGATCGTCGGCACTGCAAATGGCATAACCGCCGCTAAGGGCTCTGGCACTGTCATGCTTAATTGCCCATTATTTTCTGGAGAACACACCACAGTGCGCATTGCGCCAGTGTATTACATGCCTGATCTCAATGTACGACTCCTCTCTATGGGAGAGTTTCTCCGGGATGGCATGCACATAAGCGGAACTGCTGAGCCAATCAGTATCTTTGAGGCGAACGGAAGACCTTTCATGGTATTCCATCCTCGCCATCCTGACAACACAATCTTTGTTGTGCAATCGCTACCTGCCAAGGAAGCGATGTCTATCTTTCCACACCAGATGGTGTAACCATGATACATCATGTACCAAATATTATTCAGAACCGTTTTACATCATGTACCGAATGACCCATGATGCATCACGGTACCTCCGGGAGGCTGCCCGGGACCTGCCTAATAAGGCAGGATGCCCGGGGGAGGCCTACTATGAGCCCCGGGGGCCTTATCTCTTAGGAGATAAGGACCTTATCTCATCTTTAGCACAGCCACCCCACAGCCGCCTCCTGGGCGCTTATTTTGAGGCCCAGGAACGACCAAATGGGGCAGCATCAATTTGGTCACTAGGAGGGGGTCAGACTGACCCCCATTATTCAGTCAATACACGCTCAACTCGCACAAAATAGGGCGCATATTACTCGCATTAACAAGGGCTACAAGACGATGTAAACGCGGTTTCAATAGGTAAGGAAATGATTATTCTACAGAATCTAAAAGCAAAAGTCGCTTGTTGCGATAGAAAACGGCCGATCGCGCGGCCGTTTCTTAATGCACAGGCTCGAATGTGGGCTTCCCTGAAAGCCCTTAACTGTGGCTTTCATTGAAGCCCACACACGCGTTATTCAGTCCACAGGCGGCCGCGATACAACGTACCGCGGTACAACGTACCCTCCTGAGGAGGGTTCCTCTTTACTGAGATATTGCAATAACTTGGTCAATACTCGCCGCGTTCCTTTCGTTTTTGTTGCGTACCCCTACTAACATTTATTGTCATATTTAGAGACTGTGTTTGCGGCCGGAAACGCGCAGGACAGATGCCCTAGAGGCGGCCAGTGGTGTTCCCATTGGCCGCATTCCAGGGCGCATATCGCCATGGGTTTGGACCGCATCGGGCCGCTAAAGGCATCCTCAGAAAGCGGTTGAAAGCCGCTTTCCAACGGTGCCTCATTCGGTCCGATACGTCCACTAGTCCCTTAGCGACAGCGATCATTTCCTCCTCCTCTGTTTCAGCCACTGGTAGGACTATACAGAGCCCATACTTCCACAGAATGCTCCTGAAATTGACACACATGTAGTATATAGTGACATCTATCATTGTGGAAAATTTCAGACAGTTCCATGGCCTATTGCAGGTGCTATGGGCTTTTTTCTGATCCCAGTACCTGCTTTGAGTGTCTTAAGAGGACCCATGCCTCTCCACCAAAGGTTGATCCGTCTTGAGGCCAAAATCTGGCCTCAAATATGCAAACTTTTGGCCCTCGAGTATGCAAAGTCGGATAAGGATGGTGACAAAGGTAACACCAATCACGTGTGTGACATGATGTGACTGACGTTCTGTGCAGGAGGCAGAAAGTCAAGAAGTTCTCCTTCATGAGTGGTCGAACATTGTAGATAGAGACCAGAACAAAGCAGCGGAGTGTCAGACAAGATGCGCCAAGTGATAGAGAGAGGAGAAGAACTGGAGAGAGGAGCAGAATTGGACAGGCAAGGCGCAAGTGCGAGATGGTGAACGTTGAGCGTGGGGCGCAGGCGGCAGTACGGCGTCGAGGTGCAATTTTGGCGTACGGCCCATCGACGTTTGGGGAAAGGATACGGCATCAGTATATAGTAGATAGTGGTGTAAGGTACACGTTCAGGTATCTGTGAAGAGCAGCGAAGTCATCGAAACCCAAGGGGAATGATGAGGAAGATGAGGGAACACCGGCGTGACCAGTTCAGCACGACATTTTGAGGGTGCCGGCATACATATGATCAGTGATCGTGTCCTGGCGGCTTGCTACCGTCGCGGATCCCTATGAGTGAATACCTCTGATTTAGGTAGAACTAGAGGGAATGGTTGCGGGGGCAGAATCGACAGGCCTGGCCGGGATCCGGATGACCAATTTCTCTTGCACCTTCCTCCTCGTCAATGCAGACCAGCGTGAAGCGGCAAAGGCTTTCAAGGCGAGGGAGTGATGAGGGCCTGACGCAGCGTTCAGTCCTAAGTGATACAGGAGCTGATCTGCAGGTGCGTGGGTATGGATGTCGACGTTGCGGTTCCGGCAAGAGAACGGAGGCGCGAGAGAAGTGGCATCCGCGACATTGTCGTTGAATTCCTTGTCTGTCGAGTCCGACGGCGCATCACTATCCGTCAGATTGGCCTGTTTGCAGTATCCAAGCTGTAAGCATAACCTTTGATAACGTAGAACGGAGAAACTGTGAGATCATACCGTACTTAATGGGAGGTAAACCCGTAGTGATAAATATGACAGGCCTGTTACAGTTGCCGCGACGTCGAGGGAACCGTGCCGGTTATTTGTCTTCTTGTACAAATCCAGCACCTCTCCGAGATAGGTGCGCCTGTCATTCTTCATAATGACAAATGATCCAGGTCGCAGAGGATTGATTGCAGTTACGTTCTTGCTCGGAAGGTTTGGCAGATCTGTATAACACATATTTGTGAGCAAGCGTAGTGTATGATCGTATAATAGAGAATCAAACCTTGTTCCTTGACCACTTCCTGGACGTTCCGGGCAACCTCCTGCCAGTGTCGCTCTCGAGTTGACTTGAGACGATCCACTGGGGGTCCTGCAAGGTCTTGCGCAACACGCAATACGTGTGATGCTTCCCGTATTGACATCTTCTTGTCAGGATGCTCCAGGCGGCTCAGTGCGAATTTTGGATCGACCTTGACGACCCGTTCGGAGTGTGTGGAGGTACTTGACTGGTGCTCTCGGCGCAGGTCAAGCATCTGCCAGATAACAATCTTGTCATTGTTGTCCAGAATTTTGCTCGCGAAGACAAGGGGCGAGCTGTTCATCACGGTCTGGAGGCCTGCTAGTAGAGGCGAAGGAAGAGGATGGGCGAGAGGTCCGGGCTTCCCGGGCTGCTGAAGACATGCAAGCTCCTCTTCAGTGAGCTCGTTGACCGTTGAATCTAGGTCCTCGGAGAGAGCAGAGAGGCGGGCGGTATAATGCACCGCCTCCGCAGTCCGCTTTGCGAGCTGGGCCATTAGGGCGGGATCGTCCAAGCCATCAGCCTGAACAGATGATATCGCAGATGCGCTAGCTCCGAACTCGGTCTCACCGAGGCCCCCCTCTTCTCTGAGGTCACCATCGAGTTCTTCATCGTCATCATCGTCGTCGTCATCGTCATTGACATGGACGTCATCGTCGTCCTCCTCATCGGAGTCTTCGCTGGCAGGAGCGGCCTTCGAGGCTAGGTGTGATCTCGTCAACATTGGGGGAGGCCGAAGGGGTATCTGGGAGAACGGAAGCGCAGGGATGGGCAACCGAAGGAGTTGTTTCGCAATTTGCGTGGCTTCCTTGTGTGCAACTTCAACCAAGCGGTTGACAGACTCTTCGGGGAGGCGGACTCTCGCATGCTCGAGCTCTGCAGCTGTCAGTGGAGTTGGATCATAGTCTAGCACATATCCAGCGCATGCCGTGCGCTCCTTTTTTGCGGTGACCTTTCCTGAAAGGAGAATCTGTTGCCGTAACATGACGTGTTTGACAAGCTTCAGAAGCTCAGCATAGGTGAAGTCGGGGAGTAATGTGCGAGCGAGGCCAAAGAAATTTCGATGAACTCAGTCCCAAGCAGCCAAGGGCAGAAGGGCTCGTCCGGATAGAACGTGGAGTATGCAAGTGCTAAGAGCACCAGAGTGTCGCATAGACGGTTGAAGATATTGAAGCTAGCAGGAGAGATGAAAGCCCGATGTGGCCTGTACAGGTCTGGGAAGCGTCACTCCATTTGTTTGATATGGCTATACCAGATGTGCAGGAAAGAGCGGGCACGTAGAGCAGCACATACCCGCTCATGTATCGCCAGTCGTCGGTTAAGCCACGCGTCGAACAGTTCACCTACAAAGTCATTGGAAGTCAGGTCAAAGATGTCTATGAGACGTCCACCGCATACCACGTACCAAATATGAAGAGGTAAACGAAGAGTCCTAGAAATTCATCCTGGACATAGGTACATCCTGAAGCGTCCTGGGAGGTCATCGCTTCGAGGGCAGTATAATGGAAGAGCTGTCGTGCTGTGCCATCGTCTTGTTTGTCGACGTTCTCTACGTCATGTCACATCAGTTCTGAGGCTCCAGTTTCTTGTAACACGATAAGGCATCGGTTTACGACAAAACCTCGCCCAAGGCTGGCTGTGTGCGTTCCATGCTGGGGCTGATTCCAACAAGTCAGGGGCCCTGTTGGGAACACTGGCGCATGAAGGCTGATGCTGTAGAGTGGGTATCTGTAGACAAGGGGTGGTCGAGAGCTCTGTCATGCATCCATCAAGCTCTGAGCGCCCTGCTCCAAGGATGCACCATTGGCCGACAATGAGATAATCTTGATACCAAGCTGTTCAGCCATGTCGAGAAGCCGCACATGAAGCGCGTAAATGGAAGCTGCATCATCGTTCCCCTTGGTTGGCCGTAGAGCAATGACGAGTGGGGGTACCTGCGGCAGCGGAATCTTCAACCTACAGATCAGCTTGCAATTGCCCAGAGTAGGAAGCTAGATGTTACCTACCTTGACCAAGATCGCACGCACTTGAGAAGCAAACTTCTTCTCGCTCCTGACATGTGCCACGATACGTGTGATATCGTCAACTTCGTCGACCACACAATCATCCAGGGATAGTGTGGATCCGAGGATGTGACTGCCATGATCATTGGAATACGAGAGCCGCTGTCAGACCTTCGTGCAATCGCCTGCCACAGCGACTGGTCCACAGTATCTCAGTGAGTCCATAAGTCGCTTGACGCGTGCTACATTTTCGAAGTCGAGGTCCGGTTGGGACAAAACATCAGGTGATCGCTTGACCACCTTCCTGCAGACAGCACATGGGTCAGTGAGCAATAATGAGGTTGTGAGTACAATCTGACTCCCGTACTGTGTGAGCGTGGACAAGGTCCCCCGATTTGGGAAGTGAGAATACCGTATTGCTGTGCTGAGTGCTGACCATAGGAGCGCATAATAGTCATAAAGTTGAGGTAGTCCTGGGGGTACCTGATGCCTTTCTTTGCGCCTGGGCTATCGCTCTCTGCAAGCGAGAGCTGCTTCTCTAATACCGCACAGATGTCGACAAAAGTCTGGTATCTGGTAAGCTTACCCTCTTTAGCACATTGATACAGGGCCAGGAACGCTCGTATGCTGTCGCCCCGTTCGAGAGCTTGAACAAGCTTGAAGATAGTGGTGTCGCTCATCTTCAGCTGCAAGTCGCGTGCTTCTGCCGTCCTGAGTGTTGTCGGTGCGTACTTCTCACGATGAACAATGATGTCTCGCTGTTTGTCTTCTGACAGCTGCGCCTCTTTGTTCTTCTGCTCCAGTACATTAGCAACAGCTTGAATACGGCCCTGCAGGACAGGTCTATACGCACCCTTGCAACAGCCCTCTTGAACGCATCATCCTCCTGGAGCGCCTGACATGCATTGCAAACACCCGAGGCATTCATTGTCGTCCCTTCACACCATGTCGACTTCACCAACTGTCGTCCATAATCCACAATCCACCGTGCCCAACCCGAAAGAGCATGGTCAAGTGCAAGCTGCTCCTGTTTGGTCCAGTTCTGCTCTTCCCACTCCAAGTTGCTGTCAGGTGGTGGCTGAGTCTGAGTAATATCGCCGGCTGCGGTCGCCGCTCGGTCAAGCAGAGAAAGCTTCCCAGCGCCACCCTGCTGTGTGTGCTGAAGCGGCTTATACGGAAAGAGCTGACGCGCTATACGGCTTCTCCAACTGGGTGATATGCCTCCGAGCGACCGCGTATGCGTACGAATGATGTACTCTGTGTACGGCTCCCCTTGCAGATGTCAACAGGGGGTCTCGATCAGTTCTGGAGTTGGGTTACATAGGCAAGGAGGCTGAGATGAAGCACTTTTTGCAGCCTCAGCACTGACAACTGGGAAGAACTCCCGTACTGATCTTGTCTGCAGCGGTATCAGTATGAATGAGGGAAATGCACACAAAGGGCCGGCAAACTCACTGCAGCGACAGCAATCATATTGTATCCGACTTTGCCGTCTTCGAGTTTTGTTACACGCATACGCTCTACCCCAGTGATATGACTGCAACACTGCTTGTGTTTGTACCAGTTCTGTAGGTTGAAGCGCTGCTTCTTGTGAAGGTTGATCCACTGGCGACATCTGGCGCACTGGACTCTGTGCGGTTCGACTTGATACGCCCACTTGTCACCTGATAGCTTAGCTTCTCTCGCGCTCTCGTGCTGGTGAGGTTGACGACGTGGATGCTGATGGCCACTCGTCGTCTCTGACTTGTCATGTCCAAGGCGCGGTTGCTTCGGCAGCCTCGCATGAGCGGTCTTCAAGCTGTCTGACTCCGAGTGTGTTACTGAGAGAGAGCGCTTCTTCGAGCTTGACGCGAATCCCGAGCTGACTAACGTGGTCTGTACCAGGCGGCTGACAGTTTTCACCTCAGTGTGACATGCTGAGAATCAGGCCTACTATGAATGAAATGCTTGGTCTAGTGTTCGGTCGAATGGTCGCATGGTTGAGCTCCATGGTCGACCGGTCACCGAACAGGAAGAGGCGTTGAACCGCGCCTCAAGTATGCAAGTGACGGATAAGGCTTGAGCGCTTATTGGGCGTTTAATTCCAAATTAGGCAGGCACGGTATGCAAAGTGGACAAGGATAATTCCCATAACAGGAAAGTCGAGTATGCAAAATCCGGAGGAACCTTTGGTGGAGAGGCATGGGTCCTGTCTTAAGATGGTCTCTCAAGCATTTGAGCAATCCTACTGCAAAACAGTGCACTTGGGGACTGTTATGAGCATTACCATACATATAATGAATGGAACTTCACAAGATTTGGCACAAGGGTGGGGAATGTATGTGAGAATTGAATGTCATAGTGCCATACTCTTAGAATCTAGAAACAACTATAGAAGGGGGTGATTTGTATGTAGTTAGGGGGTAGGAGAAAGGGTTTACCACCGCGAGAGAGCGCGTGGGCGTATTGGGGTGATTAGGGCTGCGTTGGAAAGCGGTGCTTTCCGACAGTGGCTTCCGCGCGTTAATGCGGTAAATACTCATAGAGATATGAGCTCTGGAATGCGGCCAATGGGAACACCACTGGCCGCCTCTAGGGCATCTGTCCTGCGCGTTTCTGGCCGCAAACACAGTCTCTAAATATGACAATAAATGTTAGTAGGGGTACGCAACAAAAACGAAAGGAACGCGGCGAGTATTGACCAAGTTATTGCAATATCTCAGTAAAGAGGAACCCTCCTCAGGAGGGTACGTTGTACCGCGGTACGTTGTATCGCGGCCGCCTGTGGACTGAATAACGCGTGTGTGGGCTTCAATGAAAGCCACAGTTAAGGGCTTTCAGGGAAGCCCACATTCGAGCCTGTGCATTAAGAAACGGCCGCGCGATCGGCCGTTTTCTATCGCAACAAGCGACTTTTGCTTTTAGATTCTGTAGAATAATCATTTCCTTACCTATTGAAACCGCGTTTACATCGTCTTGTAGCCCTTGTTAATGCGAGTAATATGCGCCCTATTTTGTGCGAGTTGAGCGTGTATTGACTGAATAATGGGGGTCAGTCTGACCCCCTCCTAGTGACCAAATTGATGCTGCCCCATTTGGTCGTTCCTGGGCCTCAAAATAAGCGCCCAGGAGGCGGCTGTGGGGTGGCTGTGCTAAAGATGAGATAAGGTCCTTATCTCCTAAGAGATAAGGCCCCCGGGGCTCATAGTAGGCCTCCCCCGGGCATCCTGCCTTATTAGGCAGGTCCCGGGCAGCCTCCCGGAGGTACCGTGATGCATCATGGGTCATTCGGTACATGATGTAAAACGGTTCTGAATAATATTTGGTACATGATGTATTATAACTACAACAGCAGCTGCTTTCCAACGGTCTGTAAGATTGATTACCAGACCATGCATCGTCGCTTAGGGCATCCTTCCAAGGATGTACTTTGACATGCAAGGGAACACATCGCTGATTTCCCTACCATCAAGTTCCCCAAGGAGGAACCTCTTTGCCACGGATGTGCAGAAGGAAAGATGCCATTGCGCTCATTCCCTCCATCCACTCAACGGGCTTCTAGACCATTTGAACTCATTCACTCAGATCTGAAGTCATTCCCTGTCGACTCCTACCACAAATACAAGTATGCGATCATGTTTCTCGATGATCATACATTGTATGCTTGGGCTGTGTGTCTGTGCTTCAAGGATGCTGCGCTCACAGCAACAAAACACTTCCTAGCCAACGTCCAGAATCAATTCAAGACGAAGGTGCAGAAGTGGATGTCTGATGGTGGAGGAGAATACAAGTCCAAAGCATTTGATAATTTGCTTAAGGACAAAGGCATTGAGATACTCCAGAGTGTCCCGCATCAGCCCCAACAGAATGGTCGTGCTGAACGCCTTATGCGGACTCTCTCAGACAAGGCTGAAGCCATGCGCTTCGAAGCCTGTCTACCTCAATCTTGGTGGGAATTCGCGATCGAGCATGCTGTTCATGTGTACAACCGCACACCTCTAAGCCACCATAAGTGGCAAACCCTCTATGAGGTGTTGAACGGCGAAGCTCCATCTATTCGTCACCTTCGCATTTTCGGGTGTGGTGCCTATGTGCACTTACCACCTGCCATCCGCCCTAACAAGCTCTCGCCCAAGTCAGAGCTTATGGTCTACATTGGGGTTGCACCTGGTGGGCATGGCTTTAGATTCATGCGGTCACCCAACAACGTGATCTTCACGTCGGCATATGCATTGTTCAACAAGATGATGTTCCCTAAGTGTCCCACTAACCAGCGGCAACGCACCTCCAGGCTTGAAGATGAGCCAGAGGAAAACCCATCCAACCAGGAATCATCCATTCCTTCGGGCAATGATGACGATGATGAGGACCAACCTCCTCTTCATCCTCCCCAACACCTTCTAGAAAGAAGACAGGAGCAGGAGCATGACCATGCACCTGAAGCGCCACCGCGTACTCCTAGTCCGCCGCCGCGTGTGCCAGAAGTGCCACCTACTCCTAAGAAAAAGGTGCCTGCACGCGTGCAGAAAGTGCCTATCCGCCCAGGCAACATCTACGGAGAGTCACGGCATCCCATAGAACAGTTCAAGGAGATTGAGAAGCAGGGGGAGTGGGAAAAACTCATTGGCCAGAAGCCGGGTCGCTCCCGTGCTACTGGGCCGTCTCGGTCAGAACAAGTTCCCGGCAACAGTTCTGCACCATCCCCTCTAAGCGACATACCTGCTCCATCTGCCTCGGGTGATGTGCCAGGTGGTGATAGCTGGGGCAATTCATCAGATGAAGTCGATAATGCCTTTCGAGCCGCTGCCGGCGATGAGATAGCCATGGCACAACTGTGCCGGGAAGGGGGAGTAGCACTCATCAACTTCCTGCTCATGAAAGCGGTACCACCAGTTGATGATCTGCCCGACACGTTCAACGTCAGAGAGTGGACATACCGTGACATTACTCGCCTGCCTGAGGCTGAGCAGAGGGAATGGAAGGCCGCTTGCCAAGAGGAGCTAGAGGCACTTCGAAGGCGAAAAGTCTTTGAATTGGTTGACCGCCCTAAGGGGCGCAAGGTCATTAAGAACCGATGGGTATTCGACGTCAAATCTGACAGTCGAAAGAAAGCCAGGCTTGTTGCCAAGGGTTTCTCCCAGGTCGAAGGCATTGACTACTACCAGATCTTCTCGCCAGTCGTTCGCTTCGAGACTGTGCGCCTCATCCTTGCACTTGCAGCTCTCGAGAACTGGTACATCACTGGACTTGACGTCTGCAAGGCTTATCTCTATGGTAAGCTTGATGAGGAGATCTATATGGAACAACCCGAAGGCTTTGTAGCCAAAGGCCAAGAACGCAAAGTCCTACGACTTCTGCGTGCACTCTATGGACTCAAGCAAGCAGGTCGTGCTTGGTGAAGCACCCTGAATCAGTCCATGAAGGAACTAGGCTTTAGTCGCTTAGTTTCTGACCCAGGCCTGCTCATCTGCAAAGATAAGAAAGGCCAACTAGTCATTGTCGTTGTGTATGTCAATGATGCCCTCTTCTGTGGACCGGACAAGGCACTCATCGAAAAGATGAAGGCCAAGTTCATGAAGAATTGGGAATGCAGAGACCTTGGCGAAGTCAAGGAATTTCTGCGTATGCACATCCAGTGTAGCGGCAGCACGATACGTATAGATCAGTGCACATACCTGGAGAAAGTGCTTCAGCGATGCGGAATGCAGAACGCGAAGTCTGCGCCTACTCCACTGCCTGCGGGTTACTACCCCAAGCCAAATGATGGCACGGCAGATCCCACTCTTCGTTCCAGGTTCCAGACCGTCATCGGGTCCTTGCTGTATATCATGCTCAGTACTCGACCTGACATTGCCTTTGCCGTGACCAAACTATCACAGTTTGCTGTGAATCCTTTGCAAGAGCACCTGAACAAAGCGCTGTATATCTGTCGCTACCTCATTGGAACCAGGTCTTATGCTCTAGTTTACAAAGGTGCTTCTAGAATCGGCATAAGTGCATGTACAGACTCGGATTGGGGCTCAGACCCATCCAGTCAGCGGTCTCAGACAGGATACTTCCTGAAGCTGGCCGGCGGGACGTTCAGTTGGCAGTCTCGTGCACAGAAAACTGTTGCACATTCTTCCACTGAAGCTGAGTGCATGGCCATGAGCGATTGCTCTCGCCAAGTAGTCTGGATCCACAACCTTATGGGCGAGATCGGCTACAAACTCGGCCCTATCCCCATTGCAGGAGATAATCAGGGAGCGCTCTTTATGGGCTCGAACCCTGTGACGGAAAGTCGGTCGAAGCATATCGACATTAAGTATCATGCTATTTGCGAGTACATCGAGAATAAGCTGATCGAAGTCTTCTATGTCGATACCAACAACAACCCTGCTGACCTCTTCACCAAAAACCTGGGATGAGTCAAGTTCACGGAGTTCAGGGGCGAACTCGGCCCTGAGTTTTAGGACTCAGCATAATCCGCTGCTTGCAGTGCCCATACGCTCGCGCACCCTACCATGGTGCTTAGCGAGGGGGAGTCCAACTAGGCGAGGACTAAGCATAGCCTAGTAAGGCAACTACTGACACGAGGCTACCGGACAGTCTGTTAGGACTATGCTCCCGGAGCTAACTCATGGAAAGAGTCGAGCTCCACCTTGGACAAGGAGTAGATTGGTCCGAGTGGCGGAGTTGCCCCAGGTTCGAGCTCTATCTTGAGGTCGTAAGGGCGATGCTCAGGTAGTTCATCCGCTTTGGACTTGCTGAAGACGTCCGCAAACTCGTGGTACTCCTCCGGGATACCGGACAAGTCTGGAGGAGAGTTGGAGATGGACGAACTTCGAGCTCTGACGAAGTCCGGGGCAGCCAGATTGAGAGTGAAACTCTCCGACCCAGGTAGCTTGCAAGCGCGAGCAAAAGCGGAGGCATTGACAAGCCAAACCTGGGGTATGGAGTTCGGAGAAGTCAGAATTAGAGGTTCCAGACTCAGAGCAGCCGGAGCTGTCAGAGTTGCCGGAGTAGGGTCGGATACGGGACGAGCAGATGGCACAGTTCGGAATTGGATGCTACGCTTCTTCCAATCAATCAGCGGATTGTAGGTGGTGAGCCAGCTGTATCCCAAGACGGCGGACACAGACTTGTCGAGCGGAGTAACATAGAAATCTATATTGATGACTTCTCCAGAAGGAAAGTGTATCGGAAGTGTAGTTGATTTTGTAATGGTATGATTTGAAGAGCCGTCGAACAAAGATAATCGGAGTGGGGGAACGGAGTTGGTCGGAACTCGATGTAACTCCGCGGACTGCGAGTCCGCAAAGCGATGCGAGGATCCAGAGTCTATGAGGGCACGGAACGGAACAGGAACAAGATCGGAGTAGAGCTGAGTTTGGAGGGAAGAGGGGTCGGAAAGAGCGGAGGCGTTGAGCCTGACAATCTCCGTACTGAGGAGGTCAACACGGTCCTCGAGGGGTACGGAGTTCGGATATACTGTTAGGACTATGCGCCCGGAGCTAACTCCGGAGGACGTAGTTGTCGGAGTACGGAGCCGGAGTTGGGTGAGGCGCACGGGGGAGGACTTACGCCAAGCTATTAGCAA
>KZ084090.1:108764-125216 GCA_002092935.1 Trametes coccinea BRFM310
TAGCAGGCCTGCCCTGGGGCTGCCTACCTTATTAGGCATTTCCGGGCACTCTCCCGGAGGTACTGTGATGCATCATGGGCCACTCGGTACATGATGTAAAACAGTTCCGAATAATTTTTGGTACATGATACATCATAACTACAACAGCAGCTGCACGAAGAAAGCAATCGAGGCAAAGGTCGGTGAAGTACCAGTATGGCGAGGCATGATACATGTGATTGTTGCATACGATGCAAACAAACACTTCAACACCTGTCAAAGCATACAGCTGTATGCAAGGGCGGTCAGTCAATGATCACATGTATTCATTGGAGAACTCACAAGCTTCTCAATCTCTTGGCCGGTTTTCATCATATTGGCAGTACGAACATGTTTACTGAGCCGGGTGCCCAACTTTGAACTTTCGGGACTGCCGCTCGTTTTGCAGTTGCTCAATCAACTTCTCCTTCTCTTGCTTTGTGAGAGCATGGTAGTTGTCAATCCTTATGTTTTGCATAGAGAGTGGATGTTGAGCTTCACCTGGTTCGGCATCTGAAGGTAACAATGATGTCAGCATGATTGATGAGAGCACAAGAGACACACATACCCTGGTTGATCTCCTTTGCAATGGCATAGAACTAAGCATTGTATGTGTTGGGTTTCTGCTCCTTCTACATTTTCACCCTGCCGGAGAAGAGGAGGTTCATATAATGGCTGGGCTTATGGCCGTACCTCTCCGATAGCTGGGATGTGAATTGCTGAACACGGTCATACCACGTGTCCAGCTCCTGCTGCAACTGCTGCTTCTTGTTGCGACTTGCAGCCCTCATTGCAGCATACTGAGCAGCAGGAATCTTCTGTGCCTCCCTGTGCTTTGCTGGAGCTAGTGGTTGCGCAACGACTCATGAAGTGGGGCTGTACGAGAGGGTGACAGTGGGCCTCACTGCAGCTGCCGGTTGTATAGTAGGCCCTGTGGTAGATCACAACCCATCATTGCCGGCATGAAGTGTGCTGTGCATCGTCAACGCCACAGTGGCGGTGGCAGGGGACATAGTGGTGACATTGGAGGGTGACATGGTGGCAATGGCAGAGGACACAAGAGGGACAGCAGGGGATGTAGCGGTGATGGCAGAGGACATGGCAGAGATGGCAGAGGACGTGTCAGGGATGGGGAAGGACATGGCAGGGACTGCAGAGAACATAGTGGGAACCACAAAGGTTACGGCATAGACTGCAGAGGACGTGATAGTGGCAGCAGGGGACACGGCGGAGATGGTAGGGAATGTGGTGGCAATGGTAGAGGATGTGGCTGCAATGACAGCAGATGTGGCAGGGACAGCCGATGACACTGCAAGGATGGTAGGGAACATGGGGGGAATGCCAGTGGACATGGCGGGGGCGGCAAGGGACATGGAGGGAATGGTGGACGATGCGGAGGGGGCGGCAAGGGGTGCAGAGGGCATGGTGGATGACACGAGATAGCCTTCCATGGGCAATGCAATGGGAACCACATTGAGATTGCCAGGGGCCATGGGCGACACACCCGCCGTGGTAGACAGAGTGATGGGGACTCTCTGAGTCGATACAATGGGCACTGTGAAGGGCGAAAGAGGCTCAGTATCAGGCACAGTGAGAAACATGGGGTTGTCCCTGGAGGGGACAATGGGGACACGGTCTGGTTGATGTTGGCCATTGACATGTTGCAAGGCAATGGCGGTACGAACACCCTCTCTCTCGACGTGTTTGTTGAGTGCGCGATGATGAGACCAGAGAGTGGCTGACAACAGGAAAAGCGCACAAGTGGGATTCGAACCCGCGACCTCCCAAGGCGCTGTGGTGCTCTATACCATTGAGCTATTGTGCTGTAGTCAACTCTAGCCATGATTGCTAGATGTCCGGGGGTTCAACCTTTTTTGCAACACAATTATAATACAACGCAATGCAGACAGAACCAGTTCGCAACTCAATGGTTGGAACCCCCATCAGCGAGTCTCAGCAAGCTTGCACATTATGAGGAGCTGGGGGAGAAAGGACAAGCTCACAGTCAGAACAGCATATGCATGACTTGCATTCTTATGGAACCAGGACAACATGGTTGCTCCTATTTGGGACAACAGACAGCGCACAGTCAGGGCAGTCAGAGAGGCATGCAGATCACAAGCACGGAGGTTGAGGAGCACGGTGAGGATACAACACAAGTAATCACATAGATGAAAAAGGTTAGCAGAACCAACACAGTGCGATATGAATGGGCACAAACACACTATTTTTGAGGGGATGTCTGCCGGAATCTCAAGAAGGGTATTGAGTTACCACTGTTAACGGATGGAGTCCATCATCATTGCCTGGACTACGGCAGCAATGACCTTGTCATCGGGGGTTCCAAGCAGCAGCCGGACAGCTGCAGGCCACTCATTGTCGAGGACATTCTCCTCCATCTCCCACCGGCCCCTGTGATATGTCGCATCGAAGTTGTACAGGGACAATATGCGACGTGGTGCTGACCCGAACGGGGTGATGCGGTGGTGCCGAGATGGTGATGTGGGTTGATGGACAATATGGAAGGGCACACCCAACTCCATGGTCACAGAACACACGATTGCTGCTGATGCAGGACACGACGGTCCTTGCACCGTCACACGCAGAACCTAATCGTACTGGGATTGGCCACAGCTGGCGTTGGGGCTATTGGGTGTTGACGTCCTCGAGGAGGCTTCGGGTTGCGCATGAGATTGTGTGGAAGCAGTCACGGAAGTGGCTGAGAATACAGAGCTTAACGATACCACGTCGACGTCACTAGCATCATTCAGCGGGGTTGAGGGGTCATGGAGGATTGGAGGCCGTGCCGCCTGCTGGACGGGCTTGGCAATGGTCGCGAGCCGCGAGCCAAATATCTCTGTAGATGCATGAGCAACAATTCTCCTTGCGATGAGATGAGCCACGTACTGGGCACCAACATCACATTTTCTTCCTTCAGCTTGCTGTTCTCGTTCAGCAATCCGACAACTTCTTCCCTCAGACATTGAAGCTCCTGCTCTTGATTAAAGGAGTTGACTTGAAGTTGACGGATTGTAGTCTCCAGGGCGTGGATCTGATTGATGTAGTCAAAGGATTCAAATGAATGATTTAGCAGCTCCAACATATCGGTCTCAGCGTATGGATCACCATTGTTCCCGAAGAGGGACTGCAGTGGCAATGCACCCGTTGCGGGTGCCTTCTCCTGTGCACAATATGAGAGGGCCACTTTTGTTGGCGTCTCAGCCGCTGGCGTTGACGGAGCTGGAGCCACAGAAGGGGGGACTCAAAAAGACAGGTGCATCTGTGGTCTTTGCAGGCGCATCTGCAGGAAGGGGAGGCGTAGAGGCAGGGAAGGCAGGTGTGGTCCTCGGTGGAGGAGCATAAACACTCCAGACATAAGCAGTCTAAGTGGCAAGATAGTCTTGAATGAGAGGCTCTAATCTGGCAGTGGGGCGGCTGCGGAAGATGAAGTGAGTGCTAGGACTTGTGGGTAGGAGGCTAGGCAATGGTGGAAGCCAATCAGGGTGCTGTCCTCCCTTGGACCATGCTCTTTTATTTGTCAGGATATCCCACCACTTCATCGTGTCGGGGACAGCACCCTCCACAAACAGTTGAACAGTGGCGGCAAGGGTGAAGGGGCGGAAGGAATGGAGTTGGTTATAGATGGTGGTGCATAGACGTGGACGGTCGCCTCAGTCGGCTCGATGGGAGCATTTGGGTGGCGGGTCGCATCAGAGTGGAACATCCAAGTCAACCCGGTTGTGAAACGATCCCAGGTGGTAGCCTAGAACAAGATAAGAGAAGGTAGAGACTTGACAGCATACGAGACATACCAAATCCATTATCACGTCCAGATAGTCCTGACAAGCATCACTCCAAATATGCTTTTGCTCCTCCGTAAACCCGTGTTGGAATGAGCGGTGCAGGGGGTAGAGTTTGTCAGCATAGTCGTGCTGGCCATCGTCGGGAGCCCCTGAGGCGAAGTAGGCAATTGCCTTTGCCTTTGCCCTGCACTCATTGCTGGCAAAAGCAGCATCCTGGAGGAGGTGGTCAGCCACCTGCCGAGTTCCAGCTGGACTGAACGTGGTGTTAATGAAGGGAGTTCTGCTGGCTTGGCCTGCCATCTGGACTGAAGCAAAGAAAGGGCAAGGGTAGCTTGAGGGAGGGGAATAGCGGATGCCCAGTCATTTATGTGCTCTGTTGGAGCGCCTTCTCAACATCAACACCCCTTCCATGGGCTCGAGGCCATCCGCCCACAAGCTAGAAAGGGAAAGCAGAGTACATATGAACGTACTTTCCGTGAAGCAACTACATGCATAGTATTCCTTGCCCGGGTCGTCGAGAAGAGAAGTCAGATGATGACAGTACACAGAACGTGGGCGTTCGATAACAGACGAGTGGGAGATACGCCGTCCATGCGGCAAGCTGTGCTGTCAGCCTCACTTGCAGACATACACCGAGCGCTGCACTGACACAAAGTACTGCATAGTCTTAGTTTAACGGACAACTCTTTCTTGTAGGAGTGAAGACATTACTGTACCGAGCTGGGATGTAGCCAAGATATGAAGCTGGTTGCTGAGTAACATTCTCCTTACTAGCATGGTTGGAGCCTACTCAGTCTCGAACCCTATGCAGGACAGTGTGTGCATACTCCCGGCATTGAACCAATATCTTGTCTGTGTGGCAGGCAACAGATGTCAATATCCTCGCTCAGTCCTGTCAAACTGAGCTCACAAGTGTACTAGTGTGCCAATGTATCAGCATGGGATGGTTCTATCTAGTATTGACATGAATCGCCAGGTACACCAGGTCACCGCTCTCCGTCATTGTCCGCTGTTCAGTGATGGGTTGGATTTACATAGGCCACACGCAAGGTCCATGTTCCACCACTACCCAGGAATGATATATGGTGATAGTAGCTGAATGCAGTGCAATACTGTCCAAGTACGTATGACACAAAACCTATGCTGGCTCGTCCAAGTTCTCACAGGGTCCACGAAGACCTCCTCCTCACCCTCAGTCTCAGCGCCAGGTATACAACTAAGATTCTCTGCCTCACCAGCCTCCGCCTCCACCCACAGATCCAACGTGGCCCAGCGTGGCAAGGGGACACTTCCTTCATGAGGCGTTCTCCCAAGACATCGGCCTGCCTCAATCTTACCAGAGAATCCCAGGAGTCTGGACGCTTGAACGAGGTGTCTGACAATGTGTGTGCTCACGAGCTCCTGATACTTCCAACGCTGACAAAGCTTGTGAGGGAGAGGCGCATCATTACTGGAGCACCCAGCGATGGCAGCCTGATAGTCAGTGTGTTCGTCAAGCAAGAAGGTGAAAAGCCGGGGTATCTCGACATTGAGACGGAAGATCTCCTCGCGTGCACCCTTGATGTTGAAGTATAAGTTCATAGCGCGTCTGTGAGAAGGCTTGGCCCAAGGCTGCGCGCGGATGTCCTGCCATGTGTCTCGGAGAATGTCCAAGTCTGCAAGGGTCGACATATCCAGGATATCCAACCAGAGAAGTTCTTACCATGGAGGCCAAAGTTCCGCAGCGCGCAAATTGTATTTGGTGAGCGCCTTTTTGATGGCATCTGCACGTGCTTTCAACGCTTTGCCAATCTTCTCGCGCAATTTATAGCCTAGGGGGAGGGCATAAGATTGACAAGAGAGGAGGAGCTATGAGACACACTGGTGCCACTGAGTTGCAACTTTGTCAGCTCAAAGAGGTGTTGCACAACTAACCGTTCCAGGTTATCCAATGCAAGTCGGTACTTGTGTTGGCCCAGTTCTCAGACATCTCGTCATACTTGGCATTGCCAGGCTTCCATCACTCTACTATATTGAGCTCTTCTTCCCGCTGCAGTACCTCTTTGTGAACAGTCTCCCACTGTGCTTGAGTTGTGCTTACTTTCGTGCGCACAGAGCTGACTTGCTGCTGTTTTTTCTTAGTCGCCTGCGGGTTGTTGACATAGAGATGAATGAAGGTATCGAGCTTCTCCGTGGCAGCCTTAGCCGCGATGGCACTCAGTCTAATTGCCGTCAGAAAGACATGTTTGACAGCTAGATGTAAATGTACCCGGCAACCTGGAGACCCACGAGGGAGTCCATGTAATCAAGTTCAGCGGTGACTTCAGGTGGTTCGCTCTTGCAGCTTTTGAAGTACGTGCGTTCTTCCTGCAGAAACCGTTTGAAGTGTGCTGGCCCAACACCCAGCTGCTGGCAAAGCAGGTCGAGGGTCTCAGTGTCGGTCTTGATGGTATCCAGAGCTTGTTGATAGTTATGGAGGATGAATTTCCCTGAGGATAGGTGCATGAGTGGCAGCCTCACAAACTCGGGAAAACGTACCAGACTCTGCATGCTTCTGCTTGCTCCAGAAGCCAAAGAATTGTTTGATCGCCTGATGCCAATGGAACACCGTTGAGAGCTGGGGGCCTGTTGCAAGTGCATTCCATTCCAAGAAGACGAGTTCACAACCCTACAAGTCTTCCTTGCCAACGCCCTCCTGGTAGAGAGGGTGCCAATCGACCTGGCAGGCACGGTCGTGGCTGTGGCCATGGAATGCTGGGACAACACCGCTGATCTTGAGTGAAGTGGCACGAGGCCCCAAAGAGCTGTGTAAGAGTATTTTGAAGAAAGTGCGTGCAACATCTTAGGCGATCTTGAGGCAGTACCCGTAGATCTCCATGAGCCTATGGGCATACGCTAAGGCATATTTCATCCTTGACAAGCAGTATCAGTATGAAACCAGCTGATCAGATGCAGGACAGGACGTACAGCTTGCCACTGCGGACCATGTCACAAATTGCCAGACAATGGCCATGCCGGCATTGAGATACAAAGATTCCGGTGACTGCAAAGAGTGCAAACATTTTCTTACCGGATTCAGGGCCAGCGTTATGCCACCAATCGACATAGATGGAGATCCGATCTGAAGATGAGGGATGGTGGATGTCAAACCAGTTGGTGTCGTCATCGAGATCTTGGACCTCTGGTATCAGAGACCAAGCAGCCAAACTTGACACCGAGGGTGGTGGGAAGGGTGTGGTTGGTGTAGCTGCTGTGCTGCTACCAGCAGGACAAGGGAGTTCCGCCATGTTGGGTGACAACCCAGAGACACTGGTGGGTGCACTGTCAACAGGGACGGGCCTGTTGGAGAATGTAGATGATCGAGCGAGCGCGTGCGCTTGTGCCCGCACGTTATTGCGCCCCTTGTCCAAGTTTGACATGTCTTGTATTAGTTAGCACCCGTGTATCTACATAACCCGCCGGCGCGTTGAGTATACCTCACGCGTTTGCATGGTACAAACACGACTGTATCTCGTCCCCTGCTTTCGCATGACCTCGTTTTCTCACAGGGCCCACTGGAGGGCGAAGCAGTCATAGTGCCCTCAAGAGTGGAGGGGTGAGATGCACCAGCAACATCGTGCGCAGCAGAGATACCATGTCGAGTGTTGGCAGGTATGTGCAGCTACCCAATGGACGCAGCTGCAGGACGTGCAACAGGATCCTGAGGCTGCCAAGCAGTTAGCGCTGTGTTATAACCGAAGTATGACACCCACCTTTTGCGCTTTCACTTCGTCTTTGAAACAATCAACCTTCTCCGGGGAGATCCATATCTCGCTCCATGCAGTATGTGTGTCCTCAAGGATGGTCCCAGAGCGGAACATGCTGTCAATGAGTTTGAGCGACTGGTTGCCGACCATCATCACAAGCATGGATGGCGAGAGGACAGCTTGGTTCTCCAGCTTATTCATGCATGGTGGGCATCTGTTCAGTACTTGCCAGTCCGGGGTGTCATGATGAAGAGCAACATTGACAGCTAGATCTACGTGATGCAGGATATCGAGATACATATAGAACACCATGCTGAATTGGTCAACGAGTGTTGTCACAAAGAGTGACTGCAGCGGGTCAATAAGGACACACGTAGGTCGTAAGAAGAATGTACCCGGTGAAGATGACACAAGGCACGGACTTGAGCCTGAATGCTGAGGCGGGGGACAGACGCGGTGGACTCGACCATACGCCTCTAATGTCTTGAAGGTTATGGCAACTGAGGGGGGAACAGGTGCTGTGCCCATGTACCCTTGCAGGGCTAGTGTCACATTAATACGTTTGGAATCCAATGAGGGGGAGAACTCTTGAGGTCCCCAGGCTGTGGTGTGATCAGACTACCCACATACATATGCACGTTGGACAAGGAGGTGGACGAACCAAAGAAAATCGATGCAATGCATGGTCCATGACCATGAGGATGGCGAGCACGGGGCCTTGACTCCAGACTGCCACAGCAAGTATGCCTGCACCAGCTCACCCCGCTGGATCTCCCACTCCTGCGTTCTAACAAGAGTGCGATTGCGATGAGTGTGTGCATCAACACGTTTCCTGTGGGAGGGTCAGTTGGAGGCAAATCAACACATGCACTTCAAATGAGAATGTACGATTTGGTGTCACCGGTAAACAACTCGTTGAAGAGCTCGGCATCACTCCCGGCATGGCTGAAGAACATCCCTTCTTCTCCTGGGGGCAGTGGGGGCAAACATCCATCGTCCAAGTCTAAGCCATCATCCAAAGGGTCGATCTCCATCTGCTGAAGGAGATCCCGCTCCTCGAAAGACAAACCTGCATGGTATGTTAGTAAAGCGGCATGCTACAAGAGGAATGTACTGCTACCAGATATCTGCTCAAGGCGTATCTGGAATGCTTCCAAGGGTCGTTCGGATGAACGGGCGATATGCTGAATGGTGCTCTTTGTCGACCGTTTGAATGCACCACCCGAGCGCACCCTCACCATGGAGGACAGCGTTGACCCCTTTTTCTTCCCAAGCCGAGTCATCAGGATTCAGTACCAGTCTGTGCAAACTCAAGCGGGAGACAAGGATTTGGTGGCCAGTCACGGTGGTGCGGCATACTTGACTTTGTGCTGAGCTCGATTGTTGATTGTCAAAATTTGCACACTGACAATCCACATGACACCTGGCTACCAAATGAGCACAACCAGGCAAAGGTGCTTACACTCGTAGGTCCAGAGGCGCTTGTTGAGAGGGCCAAATCGTAGCATGGAATGACATTTGCTAGCATCAAGATATATGGCATAGAAATGAGACGGGTACCAAGAAGACACCACCAAGCCTCCGCAGGCGTAGACGGGTTCCCCACAGCCTCGTGCACTTGAGGGGAGGTCGAGCGCTCTTCTGGGTGAAAGGCAAAAACTGAGAGACACACAGCGGACATGCAGAGATCTATATGTGTAGGCATAGGTGTGATAAAAAGCAAGTCATAAGTCAAAGGGGTGCAATAGTTAGCTGTGGGGTGTATGAGGGCATAGGATTGAGACAAGTCACACAACGGGGGCACATGGAGAATGGCGTGCGGAAGACGTGCATAGCAACAGGCGCAGTGAACAGAATGGGATGGATGGCGAGATGACAATTTGCGCAGCAGAGGGTGAAGATAACAAGGTACAGCAATTGGGCAAAGATGAGTTGGGCGAGAAATGAGAGCGAACGCTTCACATAACGGCTTTGCCTGGCCTCCCCGACGCATCGTGCCCTGCCGTCTGGGTTCCAGGGTTAGATCCACGCCAGGCAGGGGACATGAGGGTCGTCGATCATAGGTAGAGCGCAGCAACAAATTATGTGAGGGGAGGGTGCGAGGATTAATGGTGTGTCCTCTGATGAGAGGGGGGGGGAGCGTCGAGCAGCAGGTACATGGGATAGGAGCACTCCAGCTCGATATGAGTGTGGTAGATATCATTGCTCACAGGCTTTGGCGACATTGACAACTTTGGCAGCACACACAATGTGCGTGACACCGGCGATGTGAGCGGCAAGGGTGGTGTGTGTGATGTGGGTGTGGAGGGCGTCAGGGGCAGCATAGGTGGTGTGGGCGACGAGGGTGACAACAGCGCAGGGGCGGAGAAGGAGGGTGAGGGCAGCGAAGGAGGGTGAGGGTGTCGAGAGGACAAGGCCAACGTGAGCGACGTGGCGAGTGGATGATGTGGCAACCTCCTTGGCGGGGGCCGACAGCGAGCTCAAACCTGGAGTAGAGCACAACAAGCATGTCAACGAGTCTGTTACACACAACGCACGCAAAGATCAGGACAGCGGCGGCACATAGGGCGGCAGCGGCGGGAGATAGTGGAGGCTGCGGGAGATGGCGGGGGAGGATGTGAATGGCGGGGATGGCAGGAAGGAGAGCGCGGTGGGAGATGCCAGCGGAGAGGCACGGGACTGGCATATGTCAGGAAGAACAAAACACATCCAAACTGGGGGCTTGACATGTGGGAATTGATCCAAACAGAGGGGAAAGCAGAAATGAGCATAAACGACCACTTCAGGACATCTGCATTAGCAACAGAAGACTGGCTTGTAGGTCCTGATGGGTCCCAGAAGACATGGGAGCAACATACCGAACTATTTGGGAGAGGGAGTACATTTGGCAAGAGATATTGGGACATTTGGTCAAGGGTAGGGGAAGTGGCAGGAGGCAACTCTAGTAAGTGGCGTGATTGGGGTCAAAAGTCACTTCTAATAATAAGCCGAACCTGGGAGGAGCAGGTGGTCGGTCACGGTCGGATGACAACACACTTACCACAAGAGTGGTAGATCCAACATCTGTAGCCCATGATTAGGTCTTGCAGGCCACAGGAGTCCCTTTGCCATCCAAACCACCACTGTTCTTGAACGATGCACCTCTGAACATGTTGGCATTTCCCCAACACATACCGTATGGATATGCTCGGCCACGGGATGTACGGTCTCGGCAACGGGATGTACGGTGTCGGTGACGCGATGTATAACCTCGGCGAGGGAACCACAGTCTGGGCGAGGGGATGCATGGCCACGATGGTAGTATGAACACTCTCGTCCATGGGATGTTGTCGTACGGAGAGGCGAACCTCCAGTCCCGCATGGGGGAATAGACGACTTGGCCGCTTTCTCAGCAGTAGGCAATCTCACGGCCTAAGCAAAGCTATTCGACGGTACAGACCCTTTCGCAGACCTCTCTGGCAATTTGATGCCTTTCAATACTGCTCACGACAGCATGTACTGCCCGCCGCCCGACTCAGAGGGACCACATGGTTCGTCCGGAACAAGCCCTTCATAACTCACCCTGCTCAATGCTATCCAACAGATGCAAGTGTCTTGAATGTGCATCCCGAGCCTCGTACAGACGGGACGCCTGTGCCAGCTGCCGACGCACCCGCGCCAGTGATGGAGGATCAGAGGCAGTCGTCACGGAACTGCCGACCTCCCCACCCTCGGGATCTGACGCCATCACTACATAACGTTGAGCGACCTCCGAAGAAGTTGAAGAAGGTCTAATACTGACCTTCGGTTTCTTGAAGTTGCATGACACCATCTTGACTCTTGAGGGTTACGGTTGTATCTACTGTACGAGGACTCCAGATATCGCACTAAGTCACATCCATATCATCACTATAATCCGAGATTGGCGCAATACAAGAGGCTGTGTACAGGAAAAGGGTGTCGGACGTTTCTGCAGGTTGCGCTGGTCAGCAACTTAGCCGTCAAAGAAGTGTTCAGGGCCTAGGCAACAATTGACACGAATAATAAACAGGTTGTACGCAATGCTAGGGATCCGAGTACATACCAACTGCAATTTAAGTCAATCGGGATTGCAGGTGTAGGAGAGCATAGCAGGAGGAAGGGTCTAGATGTGAGAATAAGTCAGTAAACACGTCGTGAAATGAATGGCCAAGGACATGGATAGGACATACAGATAGCAGTGCATTAATAATTCTTCGTATTCAGCCCATTCTGATGTCAGTAAGTGGTTGAAAGGGACACAGAACAGATGCTCAGACATACCGTATGCATGAAAGCCAACATGTCTACATCCCATTCCGCCTTCCGTCGGTTCGCCCTCCGCTCTCCCCTGCACCAGACTCACTCCCCGCCATGTTAATGTTCACCCAAGTACTCTGGAAGGACATTGTTACGCGCCGTGCCTGAACTCCAAGGTCCGACTCCGAGGTCCGACTCTGTACTCCGTTTAGCTCCGTATGCCATCTCCGTTCAACTCCGTTCTATTTCCAATTCCCATATTCCACACTATCACACCATAGCACATCACCTTCATTCTAACAATTAGAATATGTCTTGGCATTCCTCACTTCCAACTCTGACGTACTCCTGCCTATTCCGGACTTTCTCTATTGTCTATGTTTAACAATAAGGCTACCATCTATATAAGCTGTCCGGAATGTAGTAGCTACTCAGTTCGGATATCCCGTTATACCAGCTCATTCCCTCTGACCTCCATCTTGTCCGAAGTCCGTACTCCGGACTCCGTACTCTGTCCGACTTCTTCCCTTATTCCTTGCCTTGGTTCCATCTCTGTTCTAGTCTCGCCCTCTTCTCGGAAGATCTGAGTCTCGTCTCTGTTCTAGTCCCATCCTCTACTCTGAAGATCTTGTCCGTACTCCGTCCCTCCACTCCAAACTCTGTCCAGTCCGAAATTGAGGACAAGTTCCTGAAGACCCGTGCTTTGCTAATAGCTTGGCGTAAGTCCTCCCCCGTGCACCTCACCCAACTCCGGCTCCGTACTCCGACTACTCCGTCCTCCGGAGTTAGCTCCGGGCGCACAGTCCTAACAGACATGCACTACGCATCTTCCACAGGACCAATAGCCCGAGTTCACCAGAGGTCGATCAAGGGTAGTGAAGAGCAGTCAGAGTAGATATCGATCTGACCACGAAGTAGCCCTGCACAGCTAGATGGAGCTTAGGACGAAGAGGTTGGACAGGACGAGATCAGCAGTGACGTGGTGGAGGTGGTGAAGTAAGGCACTGGACTGGTGGTGGGTCGAGAGGGAGGCGAGGGCAGGAGCCAAAAGTGAACGGACCAATGGGTAGGGGAGCGAGAGTGAACTGCGGAAGAGCAGCGGAGGTCTTCAAGGATTGGGTATAAGTCATTGATTTGCTCACATTCCCACGAGTTCCAGCGTCTGCGCCATACATTGACCGTCCAGTCACCGTTCACAGCAACAGATGAAGCCCAGTCAAAAGGTGGCCGATTCTGTTCGAATCTGTGCGATTGAAAGCGCCAGCCTCACGATTCAGGGAGCGCGAGGGCGAGCACTGGGCAAGCGCGTACTGTACACCGGCGCTTGTAACACACTCATCCGATGCACTCATGACACGCCCTACTAGTACACCGGTCGCCGACAGGCGGGACTGTGCGTGATTTAGACACATTCTCCACACGCCAACATGTACTACCTCTAGCGATGTAATCAAAGATGCTGTCATATCCCTATCGCTCGCTTCAGAAGGTTCATCAAGCTACATAGTTCGCAGCTTTCAGCAGTCCTCCGTCGTCTCTCGATTTCCAGCGCTGACAATTCCACCTGATCCGAACATATCTAAATCTGCCACTGGGTATGCTCATTTGTCTATGAAATCCACATTAAATGCTAATGTCAACCTGCAGGTGCAAGAGAGGTGGCTCATATGACCAGACAGCCCAGCCATGTCCTCGGAGTCCAATAGAAATCCCTCGCCAGCCGTCCTTGGTCGGTCCTCTGGAGGAAAAGAACAATACTTCTGTGGATGTCTTATCTGCAGGAAGTCGTCCAAGCTGTGACGCTCACGTGCAACGTGGTTCCGACACAAGTCAGAAGGAGAAGCTCAGGAGAAGGATGGGCGTGTTCCACCACGAGATTCTGCACTTGCAGTTCCTGTCAGCGGCAAGCGTAAGCGTTTGGCGCAAGACGAGGACTACTCTCCTCCAAACGGACGCGTTAGAAAGATTAGGCAAGACGACTGTCAACTGTCCGACGCCCCCGCCGTTGAGAGCAATCATCAGCTAGCCACGACGGTCTCTTCGCTTTCTGACGAGCTTGCTGGTGGCAGCTGCCAAGGACTTTCTACCAGGTCCTTTCCACCGCCCTCCCCGGAACCCCGCAGAGAAGATCTCAAGTGGATACAAGTGCTGGGAGTTTCTCAACTGGTTCTATGGTCTCGTCTCTGCCCTTCTGTTCAATACCCTCCCGAGACCGTACTGGGTTCACATCTGTCAGCTTGTGGCTGGTGTAAGGATTGTCTTTCAGCGTCGAAGCACTGCATCCCAGCGTCAACGAGCTCATACTCTTCTCTCCGACTTAGCCTACAACTACAAGGTACTCTATGTTCAGTGGAAAGTCTCCTGTATCCACTTTGTCCCTCAGTGCATCCATGCTCTTACACACATCCCAACAGAAACCTGGAGCATTGGCTCGTTGATATGCACTTGTCAGTTTCCCATGGAGCCAATCATTGGAAGCTTAGGTGCTGATATTCGTCAACCATCAAACCCTTTCGCCAATCTTGCCCAACGTGCTCTCCGTCGTGCTCGAATGAACGTGCTCAAGACCATGCTTCCTGATCTGGAACCTGCAGGGGAATCTCAGGCAGCCCAAGTCGAGCTTGGCGATTCATTTACTCTCCTCCATCCCCGGGAACCAGGCGCTCGTCCGGTCGATGACGGGGGATGATATTGCCATCTTGAAGTACATTGAAGCAAATGTCGGGACATCACAGGCACGGGAAGACTGGGTTGTTGTGATGGAGTGCTGCGTCCAACCTTGAGCACGGGTCCAGCTTCCGAATGGGCAGATCTGCCGTTCAGCATGGAAAGAGGTACCTAACCAAATGACGCGAATCTCAAGGAATGTCAAGGTGAGTGCAAATGTACCCATCATTGTCTGCGAAGGTCAGAATAGTTGGAGCATTCAATCTGACAGCTATCCATGTTGTAGTACCATGCTGACGGAGAAGTGAGCCAACTACTTCTTGGTGTCTCAGAAGCATGTGACTAGGGCGAGGTTCAGTACTATTTCCGCTGCCCAATCGGTGACAAGACGGAGACACTCGCGCTTGTATCAAGATATAGCCTGCCCAATGAGACACTGCTCAACCTATCGTCGGGTGTGGTCTGGGCTTGCCGTGCCCCTGGTGACTCCCACAGGCACTTGGAGGTAATCAATGTAAAGTCTATCATTGCCTACGTGGCAATGATACCGTGCGATGACCTTCCGTGCACCACGCGTGGCCGTTGCCCTTAGAGCCATCGCCACCTGGGCCGCCGCAGCAAGATGCTTGTGAACTTCCCATCGGCGGGGCCGTGGCTGCCGCAATACCGCCAGGTCTCCCAGGACAACTATCTGAAGCCGAAGCCATTCAGACAGCTGACTTAGCAGAGAAAGCCTTGATTCCAGTCAAGAAGCCATTGTGAGTTCTGTTGACTCCCTTTCATCATTCATGCACAAGACTGATATCTCCGACCTCCATTCGCAGTGGACCAACAGCGCGGCGGTACTCCAAGCGTTTGAAAGCAACGGAGTTAGGTGTGCCCGAGGTTCAAGAAGTTCCCGCTTCTCGGTCCGACAGCCTGAGTGCAAACGTGCCCACTGGCACCGTATATATGCATGTGGATGATCAGGTCGGCTTCTCTCGAGTCCTCACCGGCACCGTGATCCAGGCACACTGACATGAGATTTGTATCTTTAGGCGTTCACTGATGGAGGTGGGCAAGGACTAACTGCCGCCGCTCTATCAAAGAGTACGACCGCCTCAGGCGCAGGCCAGGGAAGATTACCCCAAAACCGCTCCCAGCGCAGTAACGCCACTGTCTTGGCCAAAGCGGAGTTCAAGGCTGATATGCTCAGTGAGCAGTGAGTAGCACGGAACGTACCACATTCTTCGTACTGAAACACTACCATTAGGATGATTTTCATGGCCCGCATGATTATCGCAAACCCAGATGTGTCGCATGCAGACTATGTTCAGGCCTTCAAAGACTTGTCTGCCAATGAGTGGGAGGTGAGAGAGCCTGTTCTCTGCTCCCAAAGCGAACCTCTCTATAGCTGATTGCGGTATAGGCCTTGAAAACCCAATGCGCTCGTGAGCGTAAGGAGGTGAACCTCATCTCTAGCAGACACTGTATGACTGCAGTGACATGCATGCTCTGGTTGGGAACAGGCTAGGAACAGCGCCTGAACCGGTTTCCTGGCCCTGGACCGGGACCAGCGTAGTAGACAGCCTTGTAACTCCCATATGATTGAACAAAGCGGCATTATAACATGGATACTGATCAAGTAACAAAGTCTATAAGTAAGTTTCCTGACCTGAACCAGCCTGGTAACCAGACATGTGCCAGGAGTCCAGTTCCCAGCATATTCCCGCGCCTGTTCCCAACCAGAACCAGGCGCCAATGCGTGTTGTGCTATCGCCTACAATCTCGCTGAGTCTTTGATTGTCATGCTTGCTTTACAACCCTGTACGAGCGCACACCATTTCGAGGGACATAGTGGAACAGATTCCAGACCATTCGTCACGATGTATGAAGCATAGTCTCATTTGTTGAACTTCCAGGTTTGTGTACTGGCCATACCATATCCAGATGGACACAATGGCTGTGTTTGCACAGCATGGACTTTCTTAGTTACATTCCCC
>KZ084090.1:736092-869927 GCA_002092935.1 Trametes coccinea BRFM310
TCCGCTGCTCTACTTCTCGCTGTATGTTGGTGGAACGTCGGCCAGCTCTGGGACCGCTGACGGGCCAGCGGCGCTCGGGTCCGTGAACCTGATGCCAGAGTCCGCGTGATATGTAGCGGAGCGAGGGACAGAGAGCACGCCAGCCTCCTCTGCCTTGCGTCGGTGCGCTGCGTTCTCAGCGGCAGACAGAGATTCGCCCTTGCCCATGCCGTGGCCGTAACCATAGCCGCTGACGCTCTCGAGGTCCTGGGACGCCTCGCTTTGCACCATCGTTCCCTGTCGTGTCGGTGCGAGGCTCGGAACCTGGGACAATGACGTTTGCGTGGTGGGGTGCATGAGGGGATAAGGATCGGGCTTCGCATCAGCTGAATCAGACCAAAAGTAACCTCAGCATTCTGTCAACAGGAGGGATCTCTTGGGCGATGGTGGGATCACGAAAACTAACCTGTTTCGCCAGCGAGGATGTCGCTGATCTTCGCGGGAGCGTAGAAGAACGCGCGTCCGCCCCGCCGCCTTGGCCGAATGAAGAGGTACCACACAACGAGAGAGATGATCGCGATGAGCGCGGTGCCGCCGATGACGCCGCCCACGATGGGCCCGACCGGGGGACCGCTGCTCTCCTGAGCAGCATCCTTGCTGGAGAGCAGGCCCTGGATGATGGTGGCGGTGTTGCTGTCGACTGGAACGGTAGCCTGCGATGCAGGCTTGGAGGTGTTTTGGTACACGGCATACGCGATGACGTCGAGCGCGAAGGGGTACTGCTCTGTTGCTTCGTCTATTCGGATGCTGATCGAGTGTGGAACACCGTCATTCAGGGGGCCCGCCTGGAAGAAGGGAGTCTCTGTTGTGACGGGAACGGTGACTTTGGTGGGTGTGTCACTATCAAGTTGCACGGTGACATTGGGTGGCGAGAGACTGTCAAATGAAGATAGGTTCGCAGGTAAGGCTGCGAATGCCAGCACCGCGATACCTACATAGAGTCGTCGAAAATCAGTTTGCCGGGCACATTCAACCTGGAACTTTGCAAATACGAACCCGTAAAGTTCATAGACGCAATGCCGCCGATCTGCCCGTCAGAAGCCGTGTTGTTGTACGCATCATTCCAGCCAAAGTTCCTGTGTTCCCAAACGACATCCTTTCCGCCGTAAAAGATAGAGTCAAAGTCCGTGTCGTCCGCGGCGTAAACCAGAAGGCCGTCGATGCTGGCTGATTCAGTCATGGTCTTTGAAGTAATCGAGCCCGAGGAGTTAATAACAGCAGTGATAGCGTTAAGACCGCAGCGGGTCTACCACTGCTAAACAGACAGACTAGAATGAGAGAAGGGAGGATAAAGAGGGGAGGTGCGGTACCCGCTTACGCGCTGGGCCAGTGGTTTTGTACGGCCATAGCCGGGGTTCGGAGAACTTGGCGACGCCGTATTCGCAAATCAGCAATAGGCCGAGGGCGGTTTCAAAGACGTCGCGCCAAAGATCGAGAAGCGATGAGGCGGTAAGGACCATCTTTCATGGTAAGTTTACTAAGAAGGGAGCTCGAGTTCGTATGCATGGCTTTTGATGACTCGAGCTCTGCTCTTAACGTGGTGACTCCGCACTATGGATGTCGTCCATGAATGCCATGAATGCGGCCAGAACACAAAAAGCGACATATGCTGATTCCTGCGGTTGGAGGTCAAAGTGTGTCTCAGGCAAGCCGGTGAGGACCGCAAGTATGTCGATTACGCACTTAGCGAAGGTGATGGTAACTGAGACAATGCTGTACGAGTGAGTATCCCCACTTGGAGCTTTTCGGGCGCTCCACAACTGCACACAGCGTTGCGTCTGAGAAGGCAGTCCGCGCAAGTGACGGCCTCTCATTTTCTGCACTGCATGCTGCTTGCCAAAAGCACAGTACTAGTCAACGAATGCTGAGTGGTTCCGGGTGGTAGCAGTGTCATTGCGTAGTACGGTGATAGCACAGGCCCTGAAGCTTGATACCTCAGGTGAAAGCGCTCCGTATGATGATGACTGTGCAGAACTCGGCAGCCCGAAGGGGTCGGATGAGATGCAAGCACAACTGATCCGGAGCAGCAATTGAAGAGCTGACAGAGTGCAAAGATAGGCAAAGATGTGCGAAACGCGGTCAACGTCAATCGGGGACAACGAGAACCCCATAAGGAAATGTAGCGTCACATCTGGATTCTGCTGAAGCTCTAATCAAAAGCCTGGATGAAGCTCAGCCGGTCGACACGCTTACCGCGACTCGGAGCCCCCCGTCATTGAATATGCACGAAGCCCGCGACTTCACAACTCCAATAACTCTGACTTTGTGCGCCCATCAAAGTGTACTTCAGAAAGGAGTACTACGCAGCCCATGGTTTCTCCCCGGCGTCACTGTGACGGTACTGCCGCTGAATCAAGGTCCAACTTCTCCGCTGTCTGAATCAGCAGCCGGGAGAATGGCAGATCATTGGATTGACCACATATAAATGCAACTTACCAGTATTGATATTAGCGCGCCATATTTGCAAGTTACGTCAACCGGTCCTCAGAATGTCGTCCGAGTCGGCAGGACAGCTTGGTAGGGCGACTCCGACCACTGCACGCTGCAGTCTCTGGTAGAAATCTCCATCGAAGCCCCGTCACGGCTGCGTCATCCATGACTATTATCAATATCAATGCCCCACCGAGGGCAGTTTTTTCCTTCGATGCTCATCGTCGTTGCTACGCCACATAGCGGGTGCTCTTCGGATCCCTGTCTTCCGGACCTTCCACTGGCAGGTTCCCCAGAGTTCATTCAATGCCACCCCGCGGCCGGTCGATCTCGCGTCGTCTTCCAGGCTTGCAGCGTCGATGAATTTGACAGTCTTCGGATTATCGGTATCTTCTCGTGTATGCAAGTTATTCGTGCTTTGGCAGCTGTAAGTACAGCGGTTGCTTCTTTGCGAATCTTGTACTGATGTCACCTCATTAAGGCTAAAGGCGTGTCCTACCTCAGATCCCCTCCGCATTAATGACGACATACGCTTCCTTCATGCCTCAGAGAACTTCACGGCGCATCGGACAAGACGAGATTCGGCGCCGAAATGTGCATATTGTCACTAGGCGGGCGCATCTCCCAGCGTGTATATAATCGAAGACACACGCAGGAGGCCTCATCTACCTCCTCCTACCTGGGAATCCCTCTACACACAATATTACCAACAGCGAGGGTGATGCCTGCAGCTACAGTCTACCAGGGCGACCCTGCTGTACGTCCTCTACCGCAACTGATCTCGCACAGTGTGTCACCATACTGACTGTCTCTTCACGCAGATTGTCGCAACTGTGGACGGTGCGGAGTTGCTTGGAGTTGGCGACGATTGCAGTTCCGAGACCATGTCATCCGATGCGGAAGACGTCCCAGCCGTACATCCTGCGGCCCTGACTCGCTCCTTGGCATTGGTGAGTAGCTCGACATTACGCAGACATGGGATTTCAACGAGCTACACGTGAACCAGGACCGTACCCCAGCTAGTGCGCTGCCCATGACTTTTCGAGCTATCAGTCAAAAAAGAGCAGCTCACTCAACTCTTGATAATCTGTGCGAGGAAGAGGTGTGTCGCACATGTACCGAATTTGTGGGCCAATTTCTCACTGTTCAGCCTCTTCAGCCTGCGAAGAGACTCAAGATCGTCAGCCACGTGGACGCAGAGAGCAATGAGGAAGAAGAGAATGAGAATGAACACGTCGACGTCGACGGAGAAGTCGTGAGTGAAACTCGAGAAGAGGACGCAGAAGATGAAGAGGATGACGAGGAGGAAGTGGGGGACGAAGAAGACGAAGAAGTCAACGAAGCAGCAGAGCGCACGCTCGAGGTAAGGCACCGCCAATTCATGCTCTATATTCACCGTGAATGATGATGTGGTCGATACAGGCTTTTGCCCATCAAATCATCGTGCAGAGTCTCTGGGATTTGACCGGTAACATCCTCGATCTCCCTAAGAATTGCGGACAAGCAGGTGTCAGAGAGATGTACCTTCGCTGCATCCAAGCTGGCTTATCGCTCAGCGAAGCTCGCGTGAGGGCTGGTAATCTCAGCACTGCCGCCATGAACGCGCGCATTGCGAGAGGCATCCCCATCTCTGCAGACGAGGCCCGAAAGTACGCGAGAACCATTCACCTCAGCGTTTTCCAGCCCATGGCGCTCGGCGAGCTGGAAGGGATGCTTGCGGAGTGCAAGTCTGTTGCAGGCACGTTCAATGCGCTTCCTCGATTTACGACAATGCTGATTGCTGTTCGGTCATTCTGCTTCGCTAGATCGCGTCGCCGCAGAAACATCACGTCAAGCATGAGGCATCCCGGGATCATTCCGAGTTCGAGATCTTTGTCCGTGTGAAGCCAACGTATTGCAGGGGGTGCCTGTCTGCGAGTACTGTTTACTGTAGTATTAGAATCTCGCAGGAGCGACCTCCTGGCCATGTCGCGTCATATCAGAGGGTGCTGATGACTCGCGATCTGCGCTACTTGTGCCTTCATTGAACCAACCGCCAGCTATGTATGTATGAATGCCCCGAGATCTAGCAGCGCCTTTATGGAGACTAAGTACTGTAGAGCACTGGCCCCTGTAACATGCGGGCGCTGGAGATCTCCTTCACACGCCGGGTGTTCCTACGGAACTTCCCGTGGATCCTCGTTAGGACAGTTTCGCTGTAAACCACCATGACCCACTCATCTCTCCGAATGGCGCAGTCCCGAACCCAACCTCTCGGCCTTTCTCTCCTACTGATAGCCAGGCGCACCCATAACAACTTAAGCCACTAGCTTGTTCTGCAAGTACTCCGAGTGAATGGCCCTGTAGGGCTGGTATGCTTTGCATGATAACGCTCGGTCGCTATTCGCACGTTCTCCGACCATCCATTCCCGTGGTGTTTGTGCTATGTCCGTCGGCCGGGCGATGGCTCTCAGGCTGGAATTGTAAGTATAAAAGCAAGTTGAGGTAGTGCATGGAGTGATAGCACCACTCTTCTTCACCTGGTTCTCAGCCCAAAGAGTAGATATCTCACTAACTGACATGAAGGTCCTCATCCTAGGGTAAGCGCGTAACCGAAGTCAGAGGTTCTCTCACTCAAACAGTCTGGCACTCTCTGCAACGACAGGGCAACCGGATTCATCGGTCTCCCGGTCGCGCAGGCATTCGTCCGCGCCGGTCATGTCGTGTACGGCCAGACACGCTCGGCTACTAAGAGCATGCAGCTCGCTGCTGAAGAGAGTGAGTCTGACATGCTCAGATAGTACACCGTGACCTGCTGATGGTGACCAATGGCGACGACTCGGACTGCAGTCATTCCCGTCGTTGCAGATCTCAATGAGACCGCCAAATATCTCTCACTCGTAGCAAGTGTCGATGCAGTAATCGACGCCGTAGGCGGAACCAACCTCTCCACGTTTTCCAAATTCCTCCTCGATGCCATTGCCGAAGCTATCCAGGCACACCGCCCTCCTTCCGCCCCAAAGCTTACCTACATCCACACATCCGGCACCTGGGTCCACGGTGAGAACCGCAGCGACGTGGTTGGGGACACGAGCCCGCTCGGGGATACCCCCGCCCTTGTCGCATGGCGCCCCGCGCAGGAACAGCGCGTCATCACCAACCCGCTCCTCAACGGCATCGTCATCCGACCTGCACTACTGTACGGCCGCTCGGCCTCGCTCATGGCGCCGTACTTTCGCAAGGCGTACGAAGGTCAAGTGCAGTGGCCCGGAACGCCAGGAGGCCGGCTCGCCCTCATTCACTGTGACGATCTCGCCGAGCTCTACCTGCTCGCGGCGGAGAAGGCGGCGATCGCGGGCGGGAAGATCTTCGATGTGGCGAACGACGTGACCGAGAGCACGGACGCGTTCTTGCAGCGGCTCGTCGAGGTATCCGGAGGGACGAAGCCGTACGTTTACACGGAGCCGGCTAACGGTAAGTAGTTGCACTGGGCACTTCAAGTTCTCCTTCAGGCCCTCATCTTGTTCTTGACGGATTCTTCACAGTGTTCGAGGCTACGCTCAATACCACGACTATCATTCGGCCGTACCTCGGTCGTGCCCTCCTCGGCTGGCGGCCGCGAAAGGCTGGCCTTCTTGACCATATGCATATCTACTACAATGCGTGGAAAGCGTCGGAGGGCCTTCCCTAGGTTGAACAGGCGACCTTTCCTATTATGTACCGTGGTGGATCATTGACACGGGATCGTTATCGTAGTAGATATGTAGCTTGTAGTAATCGAATCGATCGAGGTACTTACTTGATGCCATAAGTAACAGCCCTAGCCAAGTAGAAGGTCGCGGACTTGGCACTCACTTTCTCCCAAGGTACAGTGATCATCATTGATGGGTGGTCATGAACACAATGAACTTTCAGATTGATCGAAAGTACGTACAAATATATTACAGCAAGTGACCGAAGAAGTCCACAGTACATACGAACTGAACGGGTTCACCCTACAAAATGATCAGTACATCCGAATTCCCGCCGAAAACAGGTAAACCCTATCCGAAGGCTAGTAATGCTACACGGGAAGTATATGATATCCGTCGTTGACTTCATTGTCGCAACATATGTAACGTTGGACATTCTAATACGTGAACTTCGTTTTCAGGCCCCATGGCCTATCCAGCGCACTGGGGCGACATAACCCCGCGACACAATGCAGAGCCATCTCATACGACGACCTTGATCTCCTCGTCAACGCTCTTCCTATCCAGGTGAGACGATCCCTCGCTTCCAGAGACATCTTCCGCCGCGTCTTCGCTGGTTATCGCGTCCGCGACAAACGTCTCCTTGGCGGGGAATGCGAGCGAGAGGATCGTATACACCACAGTCGCGACGGAGAACTGGGGTCATCATGAGTGCCAGATTCGGATAAGCCTCGAACAAGGGAGGAAACGCACCCCAAACAACCACGCGAAGTCGAAGATCTTCGTCGCACCGCCGACGTTGATCTTCGGGTTAATGGAAGAGATGAGGCCTGGCATGTTGGGCGGTACGGACAACAGGATGGCGACGACTGCTCTCCAATTCTAGACGCGCGCATTCCAAGTCAGCCACGCTCGTGAAAAGAAAACGAAGACACGTACAAATCCGTACGTATACCGGTAGCGTCCGTGCGGGCGGTACATAGCGGGCACGTCCACCTTGCACTTGTGCACGAGCCAGTACTAGGATACACCAAAATCAGACGGTTGTACATAGGTAAACCGAGGCGAATACTCACGTCCGCAATCATGATGCCCGCAAACGGTCCCAGGAAGACGGTATAACCGTTCATGAACGCCAAGAAGCCCTGCGCACTGGCCAGGATCTCCCAGGGACAGAGCGCCCAGCCGCCCAGGATCGCGCAGAGGGCCTGCCCGCGGCGGATGTTAATGTAGCGCGGGAAGAGGACAGTCATGTCGTTCGCCGCGGACAGCGAGTTCGCGGAGATGTTCGTCCCGAGCGTCGCGAGGACGAAGGTGAAGGATGCGAAGAACGCTGCGGCGCGGTTGTCCCAGCGGTCGATGAGCTGCAGCGGGTCCCAGAGGACGTCGCCGTAGAGCGTTATGCCGGCGGAGGTGACGGCGAGGCCGATGAATCCGACGAGGGTGAAGGCGGTGGGAATAATGAACAGCTGGACGTATTGACTGCATAACTCATGATCAATTTCTGGCGTTCACATGGGCAGCAGTATATGTACTCACGCTCTCTCGTTCTTGGCGTAACGCTATCGACCCCATGGTGAACACTCATGCCGATAGCATGCATTGGAGAAGGGACTTACTGTGAAGTCAGGGATATTGACAGCCAGTGTCGAATAGAGGCCCAACGCGCTGTTGAGAGCGCTGAGCCACGCATACGACATCGCGCTGCCAGACAGCGTGCTGTGCTGCTCGAACAAGCCCCTATTCGAGGGCACTTTCACGAAGGCCCAGATGAGCATCGCAAGCCAAGCCGGAGGCACAATGAAGGCCTTGACAATGAAAAGCCACCGGATCTTCTGCGGGGAGACGAGCATCAAGGGGAACTATTGAAGGTAAGAATCAGAATGATATTTATGGAAGACGGGAGAGACGTAAAGCTTCGCACCTGGATGAGCCAGTACAAAAAGTAGCACATCATGCCAGCGGTAGTGATGTGCGCTCCAGGGCTCAGGCCATTATGCAGATGCGCGAGCGACGGCCAGATCGCCTTCAACATCTGATACACGCACTCCGAGCCGGTGTACGTCTGAATGCCGAACCAGAACATAGACAGCACGACGCGCGAGATGACCGAGAAGTAGCTGAACCAGAACCCGAACGAGGAGCGGTTCAGCACCGGAAAGCCGACGTGCAGGCGAGCGCCGATCGTTCCGTTGAGAACCATCACCACCGAGATGATGATGTGCCCGACGGCGATGGCAGGTAGGGCTTGGCGCCTGGGAGGAGAAGAGACAATCGGTGTGAGAAGAGGAGGATAGGCAGGAGCCAAGAGGTGCCTACCAGGAGAGGCCGATGGCAAGCATGCTGGAGGCGAGCTCCCAGGCAGCGACATTGGTCGCGTCCGAGACCCAGTATGCGATGTAGTTAAAGGTCGACCAAGTCCTCTGCACATGAAGCACGGTAATTCAGTATGTCATTCGTAACAGGTTGCTCGACCGGAGCCTGAAATACGCGACCCATTCACTTCGGGCATCGAGTCGCGTGACCGCGTACTACATAGAATGGTAGGTCGAAATGGTAGAAACTTACACCTTTGGGCGGAACCGGATCCATGTCCTTGTTCGACCACCTGCTGTTCGGCGCGAACGTGGACGGCTCGGGCTCGAGCACCCACGCCTCGGGGCGAGCATACGCAGAAACCTTGTTGATTAAGGACATGTCTTCAACTTCTTCTCTCGAGACCTGTTGATGCCCTTGTCGCTACGCGTTGCCTGTTCTCGTCTCGGCAGCAGTACCGTCAACTGGCTAGCGCACAGTCTTCGAAGAGGGGCGAGAGAGGAGCGGCCGCGGCGCGGGGGGAGAGCAAGAGGGCTCGAGAGAAGAGGAGAAGAGGCGCAAGTGCGCGCGCCGGCGGTATATATTCTGCTCCCCGCTATCGCAGGCAGGTATCATTTATCGGGACCTGGAAAACTTCTTGGTGGTGCGGGGGCGAGAGCCATTTTGCCAAGGCCCCGATTCCGATAATCCGAGTCCCGAGTCTCTGCGGTGGCTGCAATTTCAATGCGGGGTAGTGTTCTAGGCGCCCGTCGACGATAAGTCGCCTGAGCTGATAAGCTGCGAGGAAGCGCCCGCAGCTGATGGAGGATTATTTACGTCCTCATCAGACCGTGGGCTTGTATGAGCGACTGGAGGAGGCGGAGGTCCGGGTGAGAGCAGGTGAGAGCTCAAGGGTCATACCAAATCTATGCGATTGAAGCCAATGAGAATGGGACGACTTCAACAAGGAAAAACACTGACCTCGTGATAGAGAGCACGATACTGGACGGTAGCTTATCATGGAGGGTAGTACGGCGCATCTTGTAGCGAGGGCCAAGCGACGCCGCACACTGACAGGGTTGGCGCGTTGACGTCGGAACGATAGGAAATAGTAGTGAAACGCGGACCAAACCATTAGTGGTACATACATATGTACAAACGAACGCCTCTATGACGGAACACGGAAAAGCCACCCGTCTATACGTTCAACGCGCGGGAGCGCAAACTGGAGAGCTTGGGCGCAGGCACGCCGACCTCGCCCCCGACCCCCGAACCCCTTAGACCCACTGCGATAGCACCGATAACCCAAGCGAAGATTCGAGTCGTAGATAACACCGGTCTCTCGAGGATTAGGACTCTCGCTCATAGGGACGCGCCGCCGCAGGTCTTGATCGTCTGACCAGTGATGTACTCGCCCTCATCCGAGACGAGGAACGAGACAAGTTTCGCGACATCCTCGGGCTCCTGGATACGCCCAAGCTTGATGTCCTGCTTGACACGCTTCGCTTTCGCTTCGCCGACTGTGATGCCCTCCTGTAGACAGACGACAGTGCGTGAGTCCTAAACCACATCTGGAATGGGAATACACGTACAATCTTGGCCAGTTCGCGGTCGATGTGATCCCACATGGGGGTGTCGACGATGCCAGGGCCGTACGCTACAATTAGGTAAAGGTCAGTCTGAGGACATCGCTTCAGGAAATCCAAGGACAGCTGACCGTTCACGCGGATGCCATACTGTGCCCACTCTTTCGCGGCGGCCTCAGTGAAGCCACGCACCGCGAACTTCGTCGCGCCGTACGGAGCGAGGTTCTCTGCAGTGCGGTAAGAGGCGATGGAGCCGGCACCGATGATGCGACCGCCGGTGCCCTGCTTGACCATCTGCTTCGCAGCGAAGATGTGGGTGTTCATGAGGCCGAGCACGTTGATGCGGACTTCATTCTCAATGAATCTGGTCTCATGATGTCAATATCGCAGCGACGTGTATAGTTTCACAGGGCGGATACGGGACTCACTCGGGCGTGCACTCGAGGAGAGGCCTGACCTGCGTGACTCCCGCGTTGGCGACGCTCACGAAGAGACGAGGCCCGAGCCTGTCCACCGTCTCAGCAATGGCCGCCTCGATCTGCTTGGGCTGCCTGACATCTGCATGGGGTTATTCAGCCCGAACACACCCACGTCAAAGTCTAAATGCCCATACCTGCGAAGACGCCAATAGCTTGACGACCGTACGACTTGATCTCGTCGATGACACTGTCGACCTTCGCCTTAGCTGGCTCGATGTCGGCGATGGACACGTCGAAGCCGTCACGGGCAAGGCGGGTCGCGATGGCACGGCCGATACCCTGACTCGCGCCAGTGACGAACGCGATGCGGTTCAGAGAGGCCTTGATGGGGGACGCGTACGACATTGTTCGCGGTGGGCTATCGGGCTAGTCTGTCCTGTGGGATGGTGGGCGACGAGGGGGTTTGCTGGCTGCAACCATGGAGGTCGTCCTCCCTATTTGAGTGTGAGAGGACGCGGGCCCGGCCCTGGGGATATATGATGAGCACAGACGTGTAATACATGGTCGGACCGGTGGGAGGCGAGAGATGAGAGGTCATGGGACGGTGCGGGGTACGCGATCAGTCGGTTGTACACCGCGGCTTTTCTCTTGTTGCGCCCCGCCCACATCATGCATCACCATCGCAGTCATTCCAGATCGTCTGGCGGATGTGCGGCGCGGTCGAGCAGGGTCGCGAGCGGCGACCTCGACAAGCTCGTCTGCACCGGACCGCAAAGAGCCGACCGAATGAGCGGACGCGTTTGGTCACAGAGCACGTGAGCGGAGGTCACGTCACGAGATGTGACTGGGACGCGAGGCCGTGAGCTCCACCGCTTCCGGTTAGTGCAGCACCTACTTAAAAACGTGTAAAGCACGGACCAGAAGTCCCCTGACTAGCGACCACCACCATCACCAAACCGCTTGAGAGTCGTCGACCTGTAGTAAAAGCACAATATGCAGTCTAGCAGGAGCAGATACAACCACATCCAGCCGAACAGCCCTATGGACATGCTCATGGCGTCCACTCAAGCTGGCATGGCAAGCATGCGTCGCGCTATTAATCAACACAAAGAGGACGAGCGCATCACGAAGAGCATGTGCAGCTACTGCGGCAAGGATGGAGGGGGTTCCCTCAAAGGATGCTCTCGGTGCAAGTGAGCTCAGAGGATCCGTCATGGCTCAATCTACAACTTGCTGATCAGCTCCAAACCGGGATTGTAGAGCTGCGCGGTACTGCAATCAGGAGTGTCAACTCGCGCACTTCAAGGCTAGGCACAAGCGTGAATGTGCCAATTTTGCCCAACCGCCGACTACGAGCGCATTCATCACGAAGGCCCTTCCTGGCGAGCAATACCCCCAGTGCCCTGTCTTCGCGCAGGCGCACGAGGATGGCGTGGGCTGTTGGGTGAGCGTGGCTGGAAGAATTGACTGCGAGTGCGTACAATTTGCGAAATCCGTTCTTTGACAATGGCCACTCACCATGCTTTGCACGATAGCTTGCAGCCTCTCACCGCTAGCATCGATCCGCTCAAGCAACGGACACGTCAAGAGAAACTCATGAAGGACGGCGATGTGGCAAGCCGCAACACCATTCGCACACACAAAGCGGCAGCACGGAGCCTGTTGGGCTTGCATGTTCTGGTGCAGAACCGCCGCAGGGACAAGGAACCCGTCCTGTTGTATGCTTCTCGCGCGCAGGCCGTTAGCCAGCCATCGCTGACGGGTGCAGTCTTGCGGGGTACGGCTCAAGGAGACAACCTCGTCAAATTCACGAAGGACAAGTGGGTTTAACCAACCTCATGCGTGCCACGCTGCAGCAGCTCACGCGCTTGTATCACGTTGACCAGAATATCTCGGGCAGCCATAGGCGTCGCTGACGACCCTTGGGACCAAGCTCCCCGCTTGGAGATCAAATCGATCAATGGTGTTGAGGTGAGGGAGCCATTTAATCGTTCTGTTAGTTCTAGTTTTCGTGACGCGACCCTCCTCGCCGCTCAGATCAAGAAAGGTGCTCCGCTTCCCAGTCAAATCCAGGATGACAAGACCGGAACTCTCCTGCTCAATACCGGTGATTATGCTATTATGCACATGCAGTTCCGCGTCGGAGACGGCGACAACGTCTCCAAGGATTGGGAGGCACTCAGCTGTCTCGAGTCGCTCTGTTTCCCCTGGGTGTCGTGGGATGGTAGCACGCCTCATGCTTCCCTTGCCTCTTCCCTCCCAACCGCCCAATCCCCTATTCTGTCTGCAGATAATACTGGGAGCAGCTCGGCCGCACCCGGACATCTGCTCCGCGCGCCCATCAACCAGCCCATGGTGCGCGCCCACTACAAGGATTTCATCGAGCACGGCGAGGAGGCCTACCTGCGAAGCCACTACGGAGACGCGCGGGCGGAGATGTCGCGCAGCGCAGACGGCATGATGGAGATGATGAGCGAACTGCTCCTCGGGCAGGTTGCCCAGGCGGGCAACACGGATGTGCTCGTGCAGCGCCTGAGGGACTGCGGGTTGGCGGATTTGGCGGACAAGGTTGCGGCGCGGTAACGGTGCTTGCTTGTCGAGCAGGAGCGATGGTTCGGAGCGCTTCATTTTGTGCCGCAGCTGGCGTTGCTGGCTGTGATTGACCTCGTGGTGTCCATTGTTCTGCTGTATGTACAAATAGTGATTGCCATCGAGCCTCCCACATCGGCGGACGGCGAGGCGTTGGAAGGCCTGCGCGGCTCCGTCGCATGCACGCAAGGCTTGGCCGGTGATGTTGGGGCAGCAACGATAGTCTCCTCTAACACCGCGAAACTTGACCCTCATAGACTGCATTCAATCGGTTGCTCACAATCTCGAAATCCAAGAATGCGTTGAATACCCAAAAGTTGACCACAGTCCCACAAACCAAGCATTCAGTACGCTCGAAACTATCGACGACGAACGAAACTCCCTAGCGCAGAAAAACTCGGCCTCGGCTGTGGTGCATCCCCTTCTTTGACCGGTGATAGTACAGTGGGTATGTTCAACCCGCCATCGCCCTAAGGATAGCCACGAACGCGCAGTTAGCCTCCCATTGCTCACGCCTCGAAGCAATCTTTGCGATGGCTTGCACTGCTCACCTCTCCGATGTTCCACTCGAAACTCGTCGCCTGGGCAGTAGGGAACAAATTGATCTTCCGTTTCTTCTTCTTGCGTGCTGCCCCCTCGCCCTCTCCCGCCTCACCATCGCCCTCTTCGATGTCCGAGTCCCCGCCTCGGCCCACTGCAGCGCTCGCAGTGGACGGTCGTCCGGGTGGTCTGCCTTTCTTCACGGGCAGCGAGCCCTTCGCCTTCGCCGCATCACTGGCTTTAGGCCGGCCGCGCGGTTTGGGCGCAGGCCTTTCCACCTCATCTTCGTCCTCTTCCACCTGCGCAGAAGCTGTCTTCTTTGAGCGTTTCTTTGCTGTCGCTGGCGTGCTGTCCTCCACCGCGTCGGCCTTGCGCTTGCCCTTCTTGTCCGGCGCACTTGACTTGGGTTCCACGATTTGCACGTCGCTGTCGTCTGCAGCCACCGTGGCCTTGTCCTTGCGCTGCCTCTTCCCCTTGTCCGTGGCTGCTTTTGCTTTGGACGGCGCAGCGGGCACATCGTCGTTGGCTGCGGGGTCATCTTGCTGGGCACGCGCACGTTCCTTGCCTTTACTCTTCGCCTTAGCAGAGGGAGGTGGCTCGACCTCTTGAATGTCATCATCATCCTCCTGCGGAGGCGGCGGAGGGGCCGGCCGTTTCTTCTTCGGAGGTGGTGAAGGCGGTCGGTCTTGCATCGCAACGTCGTCATCCTCCACAAGCTCCGGATCTGGGTGCCTCGCTGGAGGTCCATTTGGCTGCAGAACAGTCAGTCTCTTCAGTGAGGAGCGGCGAGCTAAGCGGTAGGAAGCGCTATGCATACCGGTCGCGTCGATTTGGAGTTGGAGTTGGATGCACCGACATCCGTACGTGCCTGCTTCTGCGCATCCCGGAGTTTCGCTTGCAACGTCTCGAGCTGTTGCGTCTGAGCTTGAAGTTGGGTCTTAAGCTCACTGTAGCGCTCCTCCATTTCTTGAAGCTCAGCCTGCAGACGTTCGGCGTCTTCCTGAGCTTCCTCGGTTGCTTTCTGTGCATCTTGCCCATAAGCCACGTGCCGCGCGGGAGGGCTAGATCCTGTACTCACCGAGTGAGCTACCCAGGACTCTTTGTACTTCTCCACCTTGCGCTGTAGTTTCTCTACGAGGGCATCTTGCTGGGAACGTTGCTTCTCCGTCTCCTCCTTCTCCGTCTCCAGCTGCTTTACGCGGACCTCGAGCTCGATCCGCGCTTTCCGCAGATTCTCTAGGTCCGCATTCTCGCGGCTCTCCAGATTGGCCCACTTCTCGACTTGTCTGCGAAGAGAGGCAGCCGTTGCCTCGGAGTCGGCATACCTCTTCTCGAGGTCTTCGTGCGAGCTCTTGATGCTCTCAAACTGCAAGGAAACACGTTCAAGCCGCTTGGTAGTCTGCTCAGACGCTGTGACGAGTGTCGTATGCTGGGCGCGGAGGGTAGATAGGGCTTCCTGGAACGAAACAAAGGGTGTTTGTGTGAATGAGGCCAAGCTGAGATCGATGTCTGCACGCACCTCGGCTTTCTCCTTCTCTTTGAGTGTGTTGGCCTGCTCTTCCGCCATCTCTTTGAGCTGTTCCGCGAGTTCTGAGCAGCGCGCCTCTAGGACTGCCGCGGTCTCCTGCGCTTGATCTTCCAGTTCTGCGACCAGTTCGTCCCTCTCCGCAGTGGCGTCCTCCAAGTCGCGCTCGAGCTGAGCGTTCCGTTCCTCCAGTTCAAGTTCCTTGGCTTGGAACATGACCAGCCGGTAGTCGCGCTGCATTCTCAACAGACGCTCCTTCCGCAACGCCTCCTTCGCCTCGAGCAACGCAACGCGTGCCTGGTCGAGCTCGTCCGCGGTGCGCAGGTGCGCTATCCGGTGGGCGATCTGCAGCGAGTCGCAGCCCTCGCGCCACTCCGCGCGCTCGGCCTTCCATCGCTCCTGGATCTGCGCGACGATATCGTTCGCGCGCTCCTTCTCCTCGTTCAAGGCGGCTTTGAGCTTGGAGATCGTGTGTTCGAGGGTCTTGCCCCGCGCAACAAGATCTGCGATGTGCTGTTGTTGACTGGCTACCATGGCCTCGTTGGGATCAACAGACGGGGCGGACCGTTGGAATGCATGGCTTTCGCGCATCATATTGGTGTGGATGAAGTAGTGTGGCAGGAAGCACTCGAGCAATCAACGTTGTGAGTGGTAGCGGGAGAGCGGCCCAGGAGCATGAGAGTAGCCGACGTGCACAGATCCCTGTAGGCGGTAGTATCAGTCCAGACAGAAATTGACGTACGCTTTCACCTTTCAAGGCAGCGGTGTTACAGCAAGGAGACGTTCGCGAGAAGAAGCTGAGCTCATGTACATGTCACGGCCGCCTCTCAGTGAGCTCTCTTCTCATTGAGCCACACGCGTATGCAACACGCATCACGTGCTAGCGCGCTGTCGGTATCCGAACCTTCAATCTCCGACGGGTGCGCTCCCTATATAATCGACCGTCAACCAATTTTGCTTCTTCACCGTTGCTGCCATCACGCATCGCTGTGCTCTCTGTCTGCGTTCCGCACGACGTTAGGGCACGGACCAGATGCGCTTCTTGAAGCCATGTGGTGGTAGTGATCGAAAAGCCTACTTAATCGCTCCGTTCACTCAGAAGCCACGTCGAACGGAGTTTCATGCTTCGGCGACATCTATCCCTTTTATACCTCATCTTGTATCTAGCACAACCCTCGCAATGGATGCATGTTCTCTCCGGTCACCTCATTGTTTTCAGCTGGTTCCCCCGTCATGCCCATGGCCCCTGCGTCTTGTGGTTTTCTCAGGCCTCAGCGCTCAGCACTGAGTCAGCAGTACAAGATGCCCTTGAATGGTATCAATCACCTGTGTATCGAAACAGTTCCTACCAGTGACTGCGGAACTGGGTGACATCGGACGCATGTAATGTCATTCGCACTTTCAACAACAGCGAAGTACACACGGCACGTATTGTAAAAAAGGTAGGTCCCCACTTGCAGCTACAGTATGCATGCAACGTGCAGCAGAGGTATTCATCACAGGGGACAAATGAAGCGTGTTCAATGCACACCGCCGCCGACGCGCGGCCTGCCGCGCCGTGTCAGCCCCATGAGGCGGCGCGCGCAGGGTTACGCAGACGTATTTGGGGCCAGCATGGGAAGAAAAGTGGGTACTAGGAGGGGTAGGACGTATGTACCGGGAAGAGCTCGCCGAAGAGCGTCGAGCTCCTCGAGCATGATATGTGTAAAGAGGGTAGGGAGGGTATCATGTACTGGCGTGTACTGGGCGCGCAAGTCTTGGGCTCAGTGTGCGTTGTGGAGGTGGCGCGCATGCTTGCGCTTCTTCTTCTGAGCAGCGACGCCCGAAGGACGCGGTTTGCTATGGCGGAGATCAGAGAGCTTATACTATGAAGTAGCGGTCGTCTGTACGCACCACGAACGAGTCGGGTTGATGGATCCCACTGTTGAGGAGCTGACGACAGCCTCATCGACGGTACTGCAGAGGGACGTCAGCTTGTCGACCGTCTCATCCAGTGAGGCGACACACGTAGAAGCAATGGGGGAGGACGAGGCCTCGGTGGCAACAGAGGTTGGTACAGCAGCAGGAGTAGTCTGCGCTTCAGAGGTAGACGAGGCGGATGAGGCGGGGTAGGGCTGAGTCGTCGGAGAGTTCACGGAGTCCGAGCTGCTCGAGGGGTACGCAGACGAGCCGGGGGCATCCTGCGTGCTGGAGGTCGGCTGCGCAGGGTACGAGGTCGAAGCGGCAGCGGCGGAGCTGGACGAATCCACCGTAGAGGTAGGGCTCGAGCCCGTGCCAGAGCTTGCGAGGGACGCGATGACACCATCCATGAAAATGTCGTTCTGCGCCCCATCGTTGAAGCCGTAGAGTGGGTTATAGTACGGGGCGTCATAAGTGTCTTCGAACATCTGCATAGAGCTTGATCAGGTGCGCACAACTAGGCCGGTCCTCAAACGATTCTTACGTTGTTACCCTCCCGCTGGTACCAGTACATGGGCGTCTTGGCCCCGATAGTACAATTACCGGGAGTAGGATCAGGCTTGCCGTGATCAGGGTCGGCACCGCACCTGGTAGAAAACTCAGTCGATGTGGCAAGCAAGCTATGGTGATGACAGACCTGCGCGGGACGGCAGGCTTGCCGAGAGGCTGAGTGCCTACGTCGCCGGTTACTTTGCACTTGAAACCATTCATATAGACTGCAGAAGGATGTGAGATGGGACCGTCAACATAGGTGTGAGTCAAAGTGGCCGGACGGAAACGCACTCTGCTCAGCACCGCTATCGTACTGTAGGACGAACGAACGAGGTCAGCAATTAGCATTAGAGAACAATACCACTGGAGAAACAACACATACGGAGTGAATCCAGAACCAGGCGCAATGGCAACCACCTTCGGGGCAGGCAGGGAGCTTCGGGATCTCAAACTTGGTGTTCATCTCCCAAACGCACGTCGAGTTGCAGGAGAAGACCACGAAGTCGTCTGGCTGCACATCGTTGACATCGGGCTTGTACGCGATGGCCATGCAGCAGCCCTTGACATCATCAATGCCCGTCGTGTGGTACTCGGACATGGGCTGCCCGGGGCAAGGAGAGTTGCTGCCATAGCCCGAATCTCCGCTGGATTGACAGCCACATATGTCAGTTACGCCCATTGCCCAGAAGTATATTGTGAAGCCTACCCCGGAGACGACTCGTAGAACGGAGTCGCACCCTTATCGCAGGAGATGATGCTGTTCACCTCTCCACCCGCAGGGAGTTCGAAGAAATCGCCCTCGTTGGGTGGGTAGTCTTTGTGACCGTGCTAGGGTTCGCGCGTCAGAACGAGTTCAACCAGGCTCCAGCACGTCTGTGAGGCTACTCACGAACCACCATTGGTCGAAAGTCATGTTGTAGAGCGGAACCTGGGGCCGGTTGTCGTAGGGGAAGGTCTGTGCGGTGACGTTGAAGCCGTACATGGACTTGTCCCAGAACGCTGGTCATGAACATAGCGGCGTCAGTGACCAGTTCAAACGCGTCAAGGCACGCGCATGGACATACCGGCGTGGGCGGACGCCTTGGACGCGAAAGCGGCCACGAGGGCGAGGGAGGCTGGCAAGGACCTGAGCATGACTACCTCAGACAACAGATGAAGGAGTGTCGGTGAGTAAAGGAGTGACGGGGCCCACTCAGGGCAAGAAGGGGTAAGAGGTGCGGGGAGAGGAGGGGGGAGAGGGAAGAGAATATATTGAACGACGGCGGCAAGAGGCCGGACTGACGAGGGTCGATATTTTGGTGTCGGTGTTTGCCACACCTCTATTGATCGCCAATCGGCCGGGCGGGTGTACGGTACAACGCGTCGATTGCCTTTCCGTGCTCCATGACGGCATATCCTTGGCAACCACTACAAGAACTGTAGCAGCACGTTGCCTGAAGTTGCACGCCTCACAGCTGCAATGACTGGGCCGCTAGAGCTCCGTGTTCGCATTCAGTTCGCAATTAAGCCAGCGGGGGTCGCCAACAGAGTGTCGCCAATCTCGTCCCAGAAGGGACAAGTAGGCCGCGGCTGACTTGCTGTTGCGAAGGACGAGCCGCAAGAACGATCGAGCGGCGAGACCGGCATTTGCATTGCACGCGATCGAGAAATGCGCCCAAATGTTTGCCGAATGCGCTAGGAAGTAGTGCCTCAATCGATGAATAGATAAGTATGTCATGTCAACGGGACACTGACGGTCATCTTGGAAGTACCACACTGCTTTCATACTTGAGCTACGAGCGGGTTGAACGATACCAGTAGTTTCCCGTTCGTAGAGAAAGTGAATGAAATTAAGGTTCTTCGGCACGGCGCGAGAGATTGTCTTGATTATGCGACTATGCCACACAGATAGCTCAGGCACCACATACTAACAACAAAACGGCGTGATTCGAATGCACCCGCTTCTCTGGGGAGCGCTGACGGATTCCCAGACACATCTCTGGCGTCCTCGGACGAGGCGCCGTTGCAAGGGCACAACAGGCAACTACAGTAGCTACCTTTCTATGTCCGTGACGGTAAGATGTGGGCTGTCGCATACAGCATGTGGATGAGTGGGCGGGGCATGCACGAAATTGAGGGTGCACGATAGCCACCAGAAAAGGGCCCGGGGCGAATCGGCAAGAGCCGGGGGAACCAAAATGATTACTTACAAATAAGAGACGCTTAGTGGGACAGGCTATCCAGCGCACCTCCATCAACGCTCCCCTCCCTCGATATTTTACCTCCAAATTCAGGCGCAAACGGCCTCCCAATTCATCCCTCTACACATATTCGCTGTTCGGTGAGCTAAATTCCCACATATCCCTTTCGTCTCCTACCACCACAATGTCTTTGTCGTCGCATATCGCTCGGGGCTCTGCGACAGGAGCTAACGATGGGACCTGCAGACGTGTCCGCGCCAGAAGCAGAGGTCGTAGCTCACCACCATGGCCGATAACAACTCAATGCACGGCAGCCTGACAAGTACGCTCGCGTCGCAGCCCATGTCGACTCAAGGGCCCACCGACCAGCAACATTCCCAACATCCCCAGCACATTCCGAACCCGGGGGAGCTCCAAAACCACCCTGGCATGTCAATGAACATGGGCCCTCCTGCCCCTCCCGCGCCCTCCGGTGAGGGTGTGAACCCCGAGCAACCTGTGAAGCGCAGGCCCGGACGGCCGAAGGGCAGCGGCAAGAAACCCATTGATCCCAATGCCCCTCCGAAGATCAAGCGTCCTGTTGGTCGTCCGCGCAAGGATGGCCTCCCTGCCGGCTCAGTGGGACCGAGGAGACCCAGTCGCCCGCGCAAGAGGCCTCCGGGCGAGTTTGCGAGTGGATCACAAGTATCTCCAGGCGGTTTTGGCTATGGCGTGAGTACAATGCACGCCCGCAACCGACAGCGGTGTTCTGACTGGTAAATCCGCTGGCTTCTTTCAGACACCGTTCATTGCCGATGGTCAGTGGGGTTCGGCGTCGGCGCCGCCTATGCCCATTCGCGGAGGTCGCCCCCCTATGTTCGCCATCGACCCCAGCCTTGAATCGGACGACTGGGCTACGCTATCGCGTACTCGGCCTGACCGATTCCTCCAGGCCCTTGTTACTGCGCTGCAAGCGCCCAATCCGGTCTCAGGTGCCGGACCGAGCGTTGAGGAAGCCTTCAAATCTCATCTCGTCTCCCTTGCTCCCAATCCGAACAGCAAGAACGCGCCTTCTATTCCCGCTTTGTACTCCATCCTCAAGACCTTCTGGTTGCCATCGTCCCCTGTCTATTTCTCCCTGACGGCCTCGGCATCTACAGCCCGCACGCCTTCCGAACATCGTTTCTTGTACTGGGACCCTCAACCTCTGGTCTTCAACGGCATCTCGTGCCCTGTGTGCTCTGCCCCACTCGTTAATCGTGGTCGCATCACTTCGGGACCGATCAAAGTATACGATCTGGGCAAACCGTTCTTTGTGATCGGTTGCGAGTATATGTGCAACAGTGCCATGTGTCTTGCCAACACCGGGCAGCAGGGTCGCAAGTTTGCAAGCACCGACGCGTCGATCCTCCGCGCTCTGCCTCTCAAGCTAAAAGACGAGTTCCCCGCTTTGTTACTGCAGGGCAATCCTGACCTCGGTAGCGGGCCCGATGTTTGGAACTGGCATGGGATGGGCGTGTCGATTGCCTTGTGGAACATGGTCCGCGCAAGCTTGCACGCTGGTCTGCGGAAGGAGGCTATTCTCGACATCATCCGCGCAATCCAAGTCGGTGTGGCCGACTACGACCTTGAGATGTTCAAGCGCGAAGATTTGGACCACACTACTGGCGTAGAACATGGCGAAGACGAGGAAGATGACACTCACGACGTCCAGCAGGTCGAGGGAGACCTGGCCGAGCCCAAGGACGTGAGTATGAGCGATTCCAACTCTGTCCCGCAGTTGGGCCTCACGCCGCATATGGCGGACGTACAGAGATCCGCCGAGGAGTATCAAGAGGCCTGGAACGCCAACAGCGGCGTGCCGGAGACGAACGGCGCCCCCACAATGTCCCCCGAGCAAGCGCATGCCAGCACCAGCGCGTCGCAGGATCCGTCAGGAAGCTCGCAGCCCAGCGCAAGTGCGCCCGCGCCTTCGCAAGCCCCTTCCCACCCGCCGCCGCACTACGCGTATGCACAGGGTCCGTATCAGCCATATCCCTACCCGTATCCTCCGTACTGGAACCAGCCCCAGGATCCATCCGCTTCGTTGAAGCGAACGTTCGCCATCGTTGACGGGACACCGGAGCCTGGCATGTCGGAGCCGATGCACAAGCGGATCCGGCACTGCTGCAAGTGCGGCTCGAACGAGTGCAAGGGCAAGGGCGGGAGGGCGTTCTGCACGAACCCTTGTCAAGACTGCGGGAAGCTGGAGTGCAAGGGACGAAACAGCAAGCGCCCGGATAGGACGTGCGCGGATGCATGGCCGTAAGGATTGAGGGAGGACGTGAACGGTCTGGGAGGACGGCCAATGTGTTTGGTGAACTCTTGACGCGACACATTCTAACAACTCCCGCTTGCGGAAATATTTATGATCGTATCCCCCTTCCTTCTGCTCGTTCTCGGCCTTTAGTTTGTGATTATACGGGGCCAGATGTTGTATTAGTATTTGGCAGGGTAATCCGCTCTGCGATTCCTGACAACAAATACACGAATTTGGGATTTGTGCGACGATAAGCTCGAGCTGTGTGCGCAGACGCCTGCGAGCGAGTGTGCAAGATGACGTCAGAGCATGAAACGAGTGCGAGGCGGGGTGTTGCAGTGGCTAGCCACACGCGCGGGCCAAACTCTATGCATACGACTTACAAAAGCGTTTCCACCACTATGAACATGTCCTCCTCCGTCTCTCCCAACTCCACCATCTCTCCTACACCGCCCATACCCTCCTTGTTCTCGCCCACTCCTCCGAGCAGCCATGTCCAACCTCGCCATGAAAGCTGGCAGAAAGCTCTTCGAGAGCAACCTGAAACAGTACCAGCCCGCAGACCCCATGTATGAAACATATGTCGACAAGAAGGGTCGTCAGCGCAGACGTCGCGTACGTTCCAAACACCTACGCGTGTGGCGACCTCGAGCTGATGTGGGTCGCAGAGAGCCATTCCCCCTGGCCTGTCCGAGCGCGACGCAAAGATCCTCAAGTCTGTCCAGAGGCGGGCGCACTATCTCGACAAAGGTTTCTCACTGTGCGGTCTCCGCTTTGGTTGGACGTTCGTCATTGGTGCGTCGCATCGCAGGCGTATGCGCCTCTCGTTCTCAGCTCACCACCGATCACAGGCATCATACCCGGTGCGGGTGACGTCGCCGATGCAACTCTGAACTATGTTTTGGTCGTGCGCAAGGCCAAGCAAGCCGAGTACATTCTATCTGCTGCATCACTTACACTACATGTATTCTGAATGGCGGCCTTTGAAGGATACCCGACTGGCTCGTACGCAAGATGCTTCTCAACAACGCGGTCTCCGCCGTCGTCGGTTTCATCCCCTTCGCCGGCGACATCGTGCTTGCCATGTACAAAGCCAACTCCCGCAACGCTGCACTCCTCGAGGAGTTCCTGCGCATCCGTGGCGAGGAATTCCTGAAGGCCGAACAGGAACGCGTCCAAGACCCGAAGACGGTGAAACCGGGCGCTGGTCGCGAGCCTGGCGAGCACGTCCCAGGCAAGCAGGAGCGCGGTGGGACAGGATTTGGGGGCGGCTGGTTCAGGAGGGGGAGCAAGGGGAGCAAGAAGGATAAGAACAAGGCACCTGCTCCTGAGTCCCCAGCAGGTCCTTCTGCGGATAGGGGACGGTTTGTGGAAGATGTGCCGTCCACAACCGATCATGCGAGCGGGAAGCAGCACTAGCTTGCGCCAGTGGCGAGTTAATTGAACAGGACATATCGCGGAATGTTTCCTCTGGTTAGGACTTTGATACCCCCCACACACTCGTTATGCTGTAGCTTCTCTCCGTAACTGTGCTTATAGGTATACCTCTCAGTGTCGACGTCCTTAATTCATTCTATCTTTGCAATCATACGTGAGGTTGTGGGGGCCAGAAATGTTTGGGTTATGGGTAAAGAAATTGGTCTATGGGTTACAACAAAACAGGGAAAGGCTGCTGAACACCGGTCTCCTGCCCAAGATCAAGGTTGAGGATACCGAGTCCAACTGCCTGCTGACCCCTTCCACCAGGCGCGGGGCTCAGGATGTCCGCCGGCAGGTGGAAGTAGCTCGCCCCGGCCGCCGACTCCTGGGGCTTCTTCTCGCGAAGAGGAGCGCCAGGCGTACGGCGGAGCGTATCGGGGAAGACATGGTGCGGGGTCAGGGGCGCGTCCTCTTCAGAGAAGCTGAGGGACGCGCCGAAGCTCAGCCCAAGGCCGACCACAGGACCCCGAACGGGGGCCCGGGAACGGCGCCGAGGGAAGAGCGGGCGGGGGGTCGGCGGAGGCGGAGGGAGCATGCTCGGGGACGGAGCGACTTGGAAGGCGCTCGGCATGCCCGCCTGAGGGAACGCGACCCGGAAGAGCGGCGACGCCGCGCCTGCGGTGGTACTAGGCGTAGTAGTAGTGGTACTCGTAGGGACGTCGCCGTCCTGGAAGGAGGAGGCCGCCGCGCGGGTGGTGCGCTGGGGGGCGGCGGGGAAAGGGGGCTTCCCGTGCCCGAGGGCGAGAGCCTGGCGGAGGCGGCGGGTGTACGCGCGGGCGTGGGCACCGGCGAGACGCGCCTCGAGCTCTGCCTTGTTCGGGCGGTGGCCGGAAGCGAGGGGGGTGAACGAGGGGGTGGGGAGCAGCGACGGGGAGGGAGCAAGGCTGATCATCTTGCTCGAGCGCTGCGTGAGGACTGGGCCGGCCAGGGCGGACGCGGACATGCCGTGGGACAGGGCGTTGTACGCGGCCATGGGGGTGAGCGAGCGGGCGTGATGCGGGTGAAGGCTGGGTGCTTCTGGGGGTGGGTGCGTCTACTGGCCTGCGGTAGATGCGGTGGACTCGAGATGGGGGACTTGGAGGTCTGGGAGGCCCTCCTTATATGCTTCGAGGAGCATATCCGACTTGCAGGCTGGGCCCCCCAGAAGACAGTGAGGTTTTGCGGGACTTGGCAATTTTTTTTGCGAAGTCGAAGGACATTATGCGTGCGTCTGGAATGACTTGTCGTCGTCCCGCGATTTGCGCAAGGTGGACGTCGCTATCCCGAGGCTTGATCCGAAGGGTTCGTCGGTCTCGATCAGAATGACGGCCGTCTAGGCATGCAGCCAACTACTCAGCTCCGAGAATCACGGTAAGATGAGTGCAGCGGCTCGGATGTCCTCCATCGGATATCGGGTTGTGCCACTTGCCAGCCTCCCGCCTCGCGTCCTTCAGAACTTCCAGGCGGTAGAGTTAAGCTCTATAGGCCAGGCTTTTTGTGTTCAACTGCAACAAGGAAATTTATTTGTATCCCGTACAGAGATTCAGGGGGATGGCATGTGGAGTTGTCAGAACACGACGACGTCAGTGTGCTGTAAATGCAGTAGCCTACTAGGTTAGTCACAACAAGCCGGAGTGGGCGCTAGAGATTGTGGGTCCATACGATGCACTGGCAGGCACAAACCGCCAACCGGGAGCGCCCGCTGTTCGCTTGGGCCACTCCCGCTGGACGTTTCCAGCAGAGAATTGACTGTCAGTGGCTGGTCAGAGTGTGCCGATGGGAAACCTGCGGTATAGGATGAGCCTAGGTGTGCCCTCACTGTCATCGCGAATACAGCTTCGGTCCGGTTCCCAACACGTCGTTCGAGCTCGGACCAGCAGCCGAGGCCATATGATGCATCCGCTTGTATGGGAGAATGCTCGGATCCCGTACCAAGGTCAACGTACGCCGATCCATCTATGTACCTACCCATCCGAGTTACGACGCTCCGGCTGAGCATCCCGAGAGACAGAGGAAGGCTTCTCCTGATGATTCATTCACTATTTACTTCTGCCCCGAATCGTACAGATAAATCACACGCACGCACGGTGTGTTAGACTTATTAGCTATATACAGTCCCGTCAGACATGCAACCAGAAAGCAACGAGCACACCCGTCGTCATCGCGGCGAAAAAACAATGATAGCGGTTGTTCTGAGCCCGAGCAGCGTGATGCATACATAGCATAGGACTACAGATGCGAGCGGACCTCCGAGATAGGTGGTAGCAATGTGTGTGTGTGTGTGTGTGTGGTACTAGTCGTGATCGTGATGGGAGAGCGGCTGGCAGACGGCAGACAAGCCGCGGCCGCTCATCCGTGCGAGGCCTAGACTTGAGCTTCGAATTCATACGGAGCATCGAGGGGTATTCTGCATGTGTCCAGGTATCGTGCCGTCGTCCTAGGGTATCGAATGTCGCGGAGAAAGCGGTTATCCGCGCTCGATCACATCCATCGCCGTGTCGAGCAGGACCTTGGGAAGGAGCAGCATGCGACTCTCGAACGCGTCTCCTCCCGCATCCGCGACTCCAGACTCGCCCACACCGTTCCGTGCGTCTCGTCGCGTGATACAGCGCAGGCCAAGCTCTGTCGTGCAGAGGACCTTCCCACTATCTTCGGGATGCGCCGCGTGTCCGTGTCCGGCTCCGTTCAAGTGCCCGTGTCCGTGGCCGTGCCGATGCCCGTTGACGTGCACGCCGTTCCCGTTCGCGCCGCCGAGCCCGAACTCCGCGACGCCGGGGTGCTGCTCGTCGCCCTCGCCCTCCCGCATCTTGTTCAGCATCTTCCCGGGCTCGAATGCCGTCCCGCCGTCGACGACGAGCACCTCAAACGTCGTCGACAGGATCTCCTCGCGAGTCACGCGCGCGAGCTTGTACACCGCCTCCGCGATGCGGCGCAGCTGCGCGGGGAGGACGGAGGACGTGTCGGAGCCGCCGGAGCTGCCACCACAAAGGGCGAAGACAGCGGAGGACCAGCGGAGCATGGTCGTCACGAGCTCGGTCACGGCGTACTCTTCGAGCCCGGGGTAGAGCATCCGGATGGAGCGGTGCGTGAGTGCGCGCCAGCGAGAGGATGTGGCTTGGGGTTCTGTACGATGTGCCGTGGAGATGGCACAAAGGAGATGACAGAGCGGTGCTGCTTAGAGGGTGCAGACTGAGCGAAGGGATGCGGACGTACCTGAAGTTTGCATATGCGCGAGGATACGCGTGAGGAGTGCGTCGAGCTTGGAGGGGAAGCCGACGCAGAACAGAGACAAAGAGCGCGCGCAACATATCGCGATGCTCGCCTGCAGCGCGAGTTGCACGAGAATCGGGTCCTGCGCATGATCTCGCACAGCCAGTATGCGCGAGAATGCCGGGCCCAGCCATGGCGTGCAGTTCTCGAGCTCGGGTGGCACGACCAGCGACGCCGTCTTGGCCCTCGACCGCCTCGCGAACGAGCACGAGTCGGTCGCCGCGGCCGCAAAGTGGCTGATCTCCGCGTTGAGATCGTCGACGGCCTGGATGATCTGCGCGCCCGACCAGCCGTCGGTCTTGGTGAGGAAGACGTCCATGCTGCGCGCACGCGCGTAGTGCTCCGCCTCGAGAGTCATCGCGGGCCCGAGCGGGACGGGCGGGGCGTCATCCGAACGGCGTGCGTGCCTCCTGCTCCTGCTCCGGTCCCGATTCCGATGTTGGCGCTCACCTGCAGGCCTGTTCCCTGCCCCAGCCCCGTTCCCGCTAGCAACGCTGCTCGCGTCGTCGTGCACGCCGTTGGAGAGGCGGGAGCGTTCTCTGCTGACGCTGCGGCTCTTCGTGGCGGCGCGGGCGTCGTCGCGCTCTGCGATGAGGCGATCTCGCTCGGCGCGGAGGGCCTCGATCTCGCGGTCCTTTGCCCGGAGCGTGTCTTGCATCTCGCGGAGGGTCTTCTCGAGGGCCTTGTAGCGCTCCGTGAGCTTCATGACTTCCGTCTGGAGGTGCGACGTGCGTGCGTGCGCGGGATCGTGTGCGGGGCGTTGAGACAGGGAGAGGTTATCGACAAGGGCGAGCGGGGGCGGGTGGGGTGGCGTGCGTGCGGAGGGGGGAGCGGTGCGGGCGATGCGTTCGCGGCGTTCGACGGTGGCCAGTTTGAGGCGGAGGGCGGAGCACTCGCGGGTGAGCTTGGCGATGGGGTCGACGACGGCGACGGCGGAGACGATGGGGCTGTATTCGAGGTCTGGCGAGGGCAGGACGCGGAGACGGGGGCGGGTCGATGGGGGCGGGACGGATAAGATGGGGCCGTACTCGCCACGGAGGGTGTAGAACTCGACGGTGGTATCGGTCGACACCTGGAGCCTCATCGTGTCAGTGGGAGGGCGGAGGAGATGCGGGTGGGTGTTGTGACTTACGGATGAGAGCTGTATGTATATGGTGCTGGTGCTGGTGCTGCGATGGGATGTGCACTAGGAGAGGCAGAGAAAGTCGTGGTCGTGCGGAGACTTGCTGTAGAGCTTCTAACCACGCGCTTCATCGCACAGCGGCGTCTATGCGGAGATCGTCTTCTCGTCCAATACTGCGTCCACTACAGTACACTTGCATATGTTCTGGATATCAGTCTCTCTCTCTCTCGCTCACTTGCGTATTCGACCCAGGCTGCGTATAATCGAACTTGCATACATCGTAACCATCCTTTGACCTGTCTACCCACATGGGCCGTCAACCGCGTAGCGATTGAGACTTACACACATCGCTGCAGCTGGCTGTGCAATTGCGGACCTTTCATAGGCGCATCTCGCAGGAATCGATAGTGTCACGCAGAAATGGAGGACCGCTGTTGATGGATCAAATCACAGCTCGAAGGCAGAGCTCGAAGCCAGGCCATCGCGTATGCGCAGGGAAACCGCATACTTACAGTGGCTCGAGCGCGGTCGCACTCTATGCCGATCAGCTTCCCCGGACCATACAAGCTCACTACGTCAACTCGTCTCTCGACTTTTACCGTCCTTCCATCAGCAAGCTCCGGATACTGCTCGAACATCCCAGCGCGTGGTTATCACGTACTCAGTCATGTACTGTATGCCTACGTACTGTTGTATGCCAAACACACTTACGTTGGCGACCAGCGCTGCGTTCGCGAGAAGCTCCGCGCTGAATGGCACTGAAGGTGAGACGAATAAGCTGCGGCAGGGGCATCTCCGAGCACGAATAGGGCAAATCGGAGGGCATACCTCGGAACAAGGCAGGGCTAAGTACAACTCGTTGGCCGCTGGCACGGCAGTGAGAGGAGCTTGCCTGGGTGTGTGCATTGGCTGCAGCGCCTGCCCATGCCGTGATGAGGGCCCACTGCGGTCGAGCTTCTCTGATGGTCTCGGAGCGAGTGCTGCAGGCGTGCTGAATGCGAAGCAGTTCGTATCGCTGGGGAGATGACCGTGGCATAGATGCATCCCGGGCTTCGAGGACACAGCCCAGAGCGAAGTTGCACCGATATCTGAGAGAGAGACCTCGGCGGCGAGATCGTCTGCAGCTTGAATTATCGTAGACGTGCCATGCGATGATGTGTGAGTGCGATGATACAGTATGTGGGTGCTGGTGCACTGGACGATGGACGCGATGCACGCCACAACCGCGTTGAACGGGCGTGTTTCTACCAGAGCGAGCGCCTAAGTACCTGTGCGGGGGAGGAGATGAGATTCAATTAGAGTGCGGTACTCGAGCAGCGATGCCTCGTGTCTGCGTCCTTGCCCTTTCCTCTTCCCTCTCTCTCTCTTCTACCGCCGCACAGCCGGCCGCTGTCTTTATATTCTCCCAGACTCGCGCGACATCCAGATCTACCCGTTATCTCCCCTCGCGTCCTCGCATACCCGATATCCCTCCCTCCTACTGACGACCATGAAGCCTGCCTCTCATACCCGCAAGCCATACGCAGGCACCACACGCAGCCTCGTCATCGCGCTGGACGTCGGCACGACCTTCAGCGGCGTATCATATGCTATCCTAGAACCCGGAGAGATTCCCAAGATACATGGTGTTACGCGGTACGTCCGACCCGCTGCGGGAGGTGGCTTTGATCTCATCGCGCACGCACGATAGCTTCCCCGGACAGGAGCATGTCGCCGGCAACTCCAAAATACCCTCGATCATGTACTACGACGACCAGGGACTCATGAAGGCAGCAGGCGCAGAGGCCGAGAGTGCCTCCGTCGTCGCGCAAGCCGAGGACGAGGGATGGACCAAGGCAGAGCTGTAGGCCCAACTTGCTCCAGTCATATCGCGCCGTACTGACCACCCTCCCGCAGCTTCAAGCTGCGCCTCCGACCGAAATCCATGAAGCTCAAGATGAACGGGATGCGCCTCGCGCCGTTGCCCGTCGGCAAGACCGCGGTGGACGTCTTCGGCGACTTCCTGTCCTACCTCTTCCGCTGCACACGCTCGTTCATCATCGACACGCACGCGAACGGACCGGCGCTTTGGCGCGCGGTCGAGCACGACATCCAGTTCGTGCTCTCGCACCCGAACGGCTGGGAGGGCGCGCAGCAGAGCAAGATGCGCAGGGCGGCGGTGTACGGCGGCCTGATTCCCGACACGGACGAGGGCAAGGCGCGGATCCGGTTCGTCACGGAGGGCGAGGCGAGTCTGCATGCGTGCGTGCTGAACGGGCTCGCGGCGGACGTGTTGCAGGTGGGCAGAGTGGGCTACTGGAGCGATCCGTCGATGGCTGATGGGCACTTGCAGAATCCTTCAGGACATGGGTTCATTGTGGCGGACGCCGGCGGTGGAACGCTGGATATCAGCTCGTATGCAATTCGTGGGACGGCGCCGCTCGTCATCGAAGAAATCGCCCCTCCAGATTGTAGGTCTCGCCACACGGCCGATACCTACGTAGCTGACTGAACGTGACAGGCGTGTTCGCTGGGTCCGTGTTCGTTAGCCGGCGAGCGCGAGCGTTCTTCGAGGGTGCGTCCTCACTTTGCTTTAGATTGTGTTCGTCAGCTCACTTGGCTTCTCCCATGAATCTCACAGAGAAACTGAAGAACTCGAAATACGGCACGTCCGATGCGTTGGACCACATCACAAAGCGCTTCGACGAGACGACGAAGCGGCTGTTCCGCGACAGCAAGGAGCTGCAGTTCGTCCCCTTTGGCTCGCCGCTCGACAAGGACCTGAGCGTCGGGATCCGCGGTGGGCAGCTCAAGCTTACTGGGTATGCATTCCCGTCATGTCGTGATCTGTCCGTCTGACGCGAGCGTTGTGTTAGGACGGAGGTGGCTGCGCTGTTCGAGCCGTCGATCGAGGCGGCGGTTTCGTCTATCAAGGCGCAAATCGACGCATCTGGCGGTGCTGTCAAGGTCGGTTCCTTGCTATGCAAGTTGACCGTCATAGGTGGCTGACGTGATATACGACAGTCTGTTTGGCTTGTGGGTGGTTTCGCGGCAAGTCCGTGGCTATTCAGTCAACTGCAAGAGCGCCTGGCGCGCTACCACGTCACCGTCAGCCGGCCAGATACCCAAACGTACGCTACTACTCTGTCCAGCCGCGTCCGCCTCTTACATAACTGCGCCCAGATCAAAGGCCGTCGCGGACGGTGCGATCGGATTCTACTGCGACCACCACGTCTCGGCGCGGATATCAAAGTTCATGTACGGAGTGGAGTACTTGCGCGAGTTCGACCCGAACGACGAGGAACACGTCGCGCGCAAGCATCGGCTGTTCGAGATGCCATCTGGGCCGAAACTGCTCCCGGATGCGTTCGATTGTATTCTCGCAAGGGTACGCCGTCATGCTCCTCGTTCGGATGGCCGGCATACTAATCTGACCCGCAGGGCGTGCGCGTGAAAGAGTCGAACGTGTTCAGCCGCAAGTACTGCACCGAAGTGACGAACTTATCGACGCTCTCCGTGTTCGAGGTCGAGATCTGGTGCTACCGCGGCGGGGACACGGTGCCAAAGTGGATCCACCGCTCGTCCGAGGCGTTCTCGACGCTGTGCTACGTGCGCGCGGACCTGTCGCCGCTCGCGGGCAGCGCGCAGGCGAAGCAGGGCCGTGGGGGCAAGACGTACTGGACGATCGTGTTCAGCATCGAGATCCATTTCGGCTTGACAGAGTTTAAGGCGCGGATCAAATGGGTCGACAATGTGCGTGGCTTTTGTGTCTAGTCTGTCCAGGTGATAGCACTGACGTTTGCGTTCATCATATACAGGGTCGCACCAGATAGTGAGTACACGCTAGTGGCCGAATCTGAGTGCCATGCGATACTGACTGTCCTTTCAGCGGTCCCGCATCTATTGTCTACAACGAGAGCGGTCACCGCGCAGAAGAAGAGGAGCCGGACAGCTCCCCCGAGGACAACGTCACCGTCCTCTCCTCCGCGTCCGACAAGTATCCCTCTCGCTCCGCCTCGCAGCCGCCCTCGCGCGACCCCTCGACACGCAGCGCCCGTGCATCCGTCCAGGCGTCCCCGCGCATCCCCGAGGTCACGCGGGTCCCCGAGCCCACCCCGCGCGGGTTCGAGGTCGAACGCACGCGCACGACGTCGACGTCATCGTCCGGCGGGGCGTCGCGCTACGCGGACAAGGGCAAGTCGCGCGACGTCGCGCACTCGAGCTCGCACACCCCGCGGTCCTCCATCAGCGGTGGCGGCGGCGTCGTCGGAGCGGAGCCGATGCGGGCGAGCGACCGCTCGCTCAACGTGTCCGGTCGCTCTGCGGACTCGGGACGCAGCGGGAGCACGCGCCTTGGCGAGCAGCTCAATGCGATTTGGGGCTCGGCTGCCACGCCATCCGTGTCGTCGCCGCTCGCCGAGAACCCGCCGTTCAACGCATTCGCGAGTGCCAGCGCGGCACTGTCGAGGCACGACACGAAGCCCGCCACGCCCCGCGAGCTCTCGAAGGCGCCCTCCCCGGTGAAGGAGGCGTCGAAGGCCCCAACGCCCGTCCCGGCCTCGAAGCAGCCCACGCCACCGTCTGCGTCGGGCATGCACACTCCGCAGCCACAGGAGGGGCAGCCGCCCGCGCGGACGCCGTCTGTGGTGTCGTACGCGACCCCCGCGCCTGCACAGTCGAAGGCCGCCACACCGCCGTCAGCGACGCCCGCTCCTGCTTCGAAGGCGGCGTCGAAGATCCCGACGCCGGTCGCGTCCAAGGTGGCGACGCCTACGTGGGGGTCGAAGGCGGCCACGCCGCAGCAGTCCAAGGTCGCCACGCCGCAGAGCCAGTCAAAGGCGGCCACCCCCAAGGCCTCCAAGGCACCGACTCCGAAGGAAGCTTCCCGCGCTGCTACGCCAAAGGCCGAGCCTCCTGCACTCGACGCTCCCGCAGAGCCCGCACAAGCCCACGCTCCTCTGTCCCCTACCTCCCCTGCAGTGCCCGGTGGCTTCACCGAGATCTTCCACGTAAGTCACGTCAAGTGTGTTCATTCTCCCGTCGAGACATAAGCTGACGATCTTCGCGTACGCATCATAGCCCGCTCCCGGCGACCCCTCTGAAGACCCCGTCATCCCTCCGCCTCCCGAGCAAGTCACCAACGGCCCCCCTCCCGCCGGCGTCATGTCGCCTATGGCCGAGTTGTGGAACACACCCGTTCCGGACCCCGCCCCGCCCTCAAGCACAGGGCTCTTCTCCAACTTCCTCTCCGGCCCGGACTGGGGCGGCGCGAAGCCGCAGCTCGGGCTTGACAGCTTCGGCGGGTTCGGCTCGTTTGGCCAGCCCGCGAGCGGCGCCGTCGCGGGGCTGGGGAGCACCCTCGGGAACATGGCGAGCGGCTTTGGCTCGTTTGGCTGGGGCGGGAGCGCTGCGCCGCCAGCGCCCGAGGAGGTCCCGCTTGTCGACCACTCTGCGGCGGAGAGGGAGGCGGAGGAGAAGCGCCAGCGCGAGGAGGCGGAACGCAAGGCTGAGGAGGAGCGCGCGGCTGCCGCCGCCGCGGAGGCTGAGGCCGAGAAGAAGCGCCTTGAGGAAGAGGAGGCAGCACGCAAGGCTGAGGAGGAGCGTAAGCAAGCCGCCGAGGAGGAGGAGAGGCGCAAGAAGGAGGAGGAGGAGGCCGCAGCCAAGAAGGACGGCTCGAAGACGCCGAAGAAGATGACGGCGAAGGAGCGTCTGCAGGCCAAGAAGAAAGAGGCCGCTGAGAAGAAGGCGCGTGAGGAAGAGGAGAAGCGAGTGAAGGAGGAGGAAGAGCGCAAGGCGCGGGAGGCAGAGGAGGAGGCCAAGCGCGTGCAGGAGGCGGAAGAGGCGGCGAGGAAGGCTGAGGAGGATGCTAAGAAGGCGGAGGAGGACGCCAAGAAGGCGGAGGAGGAGGCAGCCGCTGCTGCGCAGAAAGCTCAGGAAGAGGCTGAGGCCGCGAAGAAGGCTGAGGAAGAAGCCGCTGCCGCCGCCGCCGCTGCAAAGACCACTGAAGAGGAAGCAGCCGCCGCCGCTCTTGCTGAGGGGGCGAAGCAGGCCGAGGAAGAAGCTGCTGCTGCTGCTAAGAAGGCGGAGGAGGAAGCTGCCGAAGCCAAGCGGAAGGAGGAGGAGGAGGAAGCCGCGAAGAAGGCCGCTGCTGAGGCTGAAGAGGCTGCGCAGAAAGCGCAGGAGGAGGCAGATGAGGCGAAGAAGAGAGAAGAGGAGGAAATGAAGAAACTCGAGGACGAGTGGGGCCCTCCCATTACCGTCAAGGGCAAGAAGGGCAAGAAGGGCAGCGGCGCCACCACCGCGGCTGCGACCCCCTCGATTCCCGCCACTCCGGCGGAGATGTCTCGCGAGCCATCTGGAGCGACTCCCGCGGCGCCGGCCAAACCTCTCAGCAAGGCCCAGAAGAAGGCGGCTAAGAAGAAGGGCAAGAAGATAACTTTGGGCGACGACGACGACGCTCCTGGCACTCCGACTGCAGAACAGGCGGACGGTGCGGGAGACGACGGATGGACGATGGCTTAAGGATCGGATGATGATGCGCTGGCCGCTGGTATGTTTGGAAGAAATGTTTGAGCTTAGACGTGCTGTATCTGTTGGTTGTGCTCATGTGCTCTGCTCTACCTACTACTTGTATGCTTACTGCCCTGCTTTTGCCATGGGTACCCCTTGTATCGCGACTTTATCAATACATGTATGAATTTCACGATTCTTCCCTCTAGGCCTTTTCGTTCATTTGTACCTCATGTGCGTTTCGTCATGGTCTCTCGTGAGCGGAGCGATATCCTTGACATAGCGATATCCTTGACATAGCGATATCCTTGACATAGCGATATCCTTGACATAGCGATATCCTTGACGTGATATTCTTCCCTTAAGACTGTACCTACTGTACTCGCGCGCGCCATGGGGCGACAGCCCCAGACCCGGGCCAAGGGTCGCTGAGCCATAAGTATGTATGGTTGACACCGACAGCTGCAGTGAGCCACAATAGGCGCCAATACAGTTATGGTGCGGCACTACTCGATCGTAGTACGCTGCTGCGAAGGTGACGCAAAAACACAACTTCTGGCTGCAAAGATGTTGAAATACACTGACCATGTGTGTGCTTGCCATCTGCGCTTTTTTAGACTGTCCATGTGTAGGTCCTCCGAACGCCGAGAGGTCGCGCATAATTCGAGTAGCCGAGCGCGTCGACTCGGAGCACGACGCGCGTCACGAGGATCCGTACGCGTTTAGGCCTCGCGCATGCTGGGCTCGTCCCCAGAATACTCGCCATCAACCCCGTGGCTGCATTGCGGTCGGACGTTCTCTTTACGGGCAACTTGTTCTAAAACCGCTCTCTTCTTGCGTGACAAATTCGTGCTGATATGATCTGGGATGCCCTCGCCGACAGTCTTCTCAAATCATGGGAATGGCTGGCGTTCTGGCGGAACTCTCCTCCTGCCTTGCTGAACATGAGACTCAGGCGTTCCCCCAGTGACGCGAACGCGCTTATGGTACGTACTTAAAAGCACAGTAACGATGCGGGCAGCATTGAACCGCGAGTCATTAGGTACAATTCTTCACTTGGGAATCCTTGCATCCCGAGATGAGCTGGTGGAGACACTTCGAGAGTCAGGTTCCAGACCTCGCAGCATTAGGTGTCACTCAGGTATGGCTACCGCCACCAAACAAAGCGATGCGAAAGGTACGGCGCTGGAATTTGCCATGGCGGTCGAAAGCCTGTCTCAAAGTCTTCAGGAAGGGCAGGGTTATGATGCATATGACTTGGTAAGTCCAGAACAAATGCACCGCGCCACATTGCATCATTTATGCACTGTTTGCCTCTGCACAACCCGCGACACCATGCTATGCGCGTGATTTGCTCAAAACCATCGGCCATTAGTGGGATCTAGGAGAGTTCTACCAGAAAGGCACCATCGCCACCAGGTGGGGCACGAAGGAAGAGCTTGTACGCGCCATTGCGACAGCGAACGCTCATGGCATTGACGTACTCATCGACGCTGTCCTCAATGTAAGGTCTGCCCGTATGAGCTTGTGTGCGTGCTCATATTGTCGCAGCATAAGTTGGGAGCGGACAGACCTGAGAAGTTCATGGCTGTCCCCGTCGATCCCAACAACAGACTGAAGGATATTGGCCCAGCCCGCGAGATAGAGGTAATTGTGTAGATGAAGGTCACTGCTCAAACTCGTACATGAATTGAAACGGCGCATATAGGGATGGACTGCATTTGACTTCCTTGGGAGAGGCGATAAAGTGAGCAGTCCTACGCCGCTGGTTCATAATACCGTCGAGAATAACCTTTTGCAGTACAGCACCTTCAAGTGGACGCATGAACACTTCACAGGTAAGTGGCTCAGCCCAACATCCGTAACTGGCCCTAATTTCAGGTAAAGGCCTGGACTGGGATCATCGTTCGCGCACCAAGGGCGTGTTTCGTATTGCAAGCTCTCGACATCAAGGATGGTCGCGCTGGGTAGACACAGAACTGGGCAACTATGACTATCTCCTGGGCATCGACGTTCGTGCATTTGTGCGATGTATGCGAGATGAACTCTTACAGGCCCCGACAGATCAACCATCGTCATCCTGATGTCCGGCAGGACCTATTGGCTTGGGGCGCTTGGGTGCTGCAGGTAGGTCCGTGTCCCGTCACAGTAATAGTTACTGCTATATGAACCTGTACAGACAACGGGCGGCGCAGGGTTCCGCTTGGACGCCATTAAGCACATGGATCGCCGCTTTCTGCTCAGCTTCGTGAGTGGTATTCACTTCAGGTGTCTAGCTGATCCTCAGTGCAAGTAGATCAAGCACGTACGTGAGGAGCTGGGGAGAAATGACCTGTTCTCTGTGGCCGAGTATTGGTCCAGCAAGTGAGGATAAACCATACTGTTTGCCGTACTACTGACATTGTATGCAGCCTTGAGCCAATCAAGCCTTACATTCGTGCCTTTGAAGGGCTGGTGAGTTTCACAGCCGCCGCGTATTATGGACTTGCTGAAGAGTAGGAATTGTCCCTTATTCCAGGTGACGTTCTTTGACGTGCCCTTGCACTACAATTTTCACGAGGCTAGCAAGGCGGGTTCTCAATATGACTTGAGGAAGATATTGGACAATACAATCCTGAAGTACCGCCCCGGCGATTCCGTGACGTTCGTAGACAATCACGAGTAAGTGACCATATGCACGAAGTCCCGAGCCCATTGACGATCCCTCCCAGTACGGTAATGCACAGGCATATCCTCGCTGCCGCGTTATGCTCATACTTCGGGATCCGCAGCAAATCGGGCAAACGCTGGAGAGTTGGGTGCGTCATGCCGTTGCCTCGGTTCCGGCTTTCAAGTACCCCTTCTCATCTAAACTGCGCCCCAGGTCGGCAGCAATCTCAAGCTCCAGGCGTACGCCCTCATCTTGCTCTATGGCGAAGGCCACCCGTGAGTGCAGTCGCGCTCTATTCACACGAGTCAATCAACCCCGACTCACCTTCCTGCTCTTCGCGTTTCCCCGAATGCCCCCGAAGTTGCGTCTTCTATGGGGACCTCTACCCTAACCGGGAGTGCTACGACGCGCGAGTGGCGCAAGGGCTGAGGCATCTGATGGAGACCCGGAAGAAGTTCGCGTATGGTGGCCGGACGGACTACTTCCAGGAAATGAATTGCATCGGCTTTCTGCGAAAGGGCGACGCAAAGCGTGGGGGCTGCGCGGTGCTTATTAGCAATGCCGATTGCCCGGAAGAGCAGCAGAAGTGAGTAGTGGGCGATTCGTCTCTGGGAACGAGAAGCGGATGCTGATAAGCTGTGAGAAGTGCGGACGCCCCCATGCATACAATCCGGATGGACGTGGGCACGGTGCGATTCCATTCTCTGCGGTAGGTATCGATGCTAACTTGCAGGCTTTCGTGCTCTAGCGCAATGCGAACGCCAAGTACCGGCCACTCTTCGAACCGACTGACAGGACCGTTCAGGCTGGTGCGGATGGCTGGGCTTCCTTCGCCTGTCCGTATGGCAGGCTGCAAGTCTGGGTCAAGGCGGATGACTAGTAATACATTGGAATGGACTGTGGCAACACTATGATAGCAACAACACAACAATGATTGACAGGTAATGGTCTCCAACAATGTAGACTTTTCTTCGCACATGCGCCGGCTCGCTCGAGGGCGAGACACCTCGAGGAGTCCCACGGGATCACAACGCCTCCCAATCCCTGGAACTGGCAGATTCCGAGTCCCCGTTTGCTGCGGAATATCTGCTTGGCCCGGCGACGCGCCGCGGGGTCGCATCGTGCATCTCGACGATGTCGGTGATCGTGCTCTTCTCCTCCTGGACCCAGATTCCAGGGCCACGAGGGACGCCCATGGACATCGTCGCCGCTTCCCCGCCGGTCTGCATGAGCGCATGTGGTTGTTGCTCGCCGTCGAACAGCGCGGCAGTTTCTTCGAGCGTTCGTCCTGAGGAACGGTGCATCAGATCGACGTCAGGGCGATCGTATGTAGAAGGCGGACCTTTCGTCTCGATTATACAAACGACGATGAAGACGAGCTCGATGATGAGCCAACCGCAATAGACGAGATACTGCATGCGTAGTTTCCATCGCCAGTCAGCGATAACCCAAGTAGTATCGAGTCTAGCATACGCACGTATTTCCAGCCTATAGCATCGAGTGCCCATGGGTTAACGAACTGGTTGAACGCGAGCGTGAGGGAGACGACGAGGTTCTACGCAAAGATGAGTCAGGCGGACAGGGATGGCGTACTGTATGAAACGCCTGAACACACCATGACGGCAAAGCCCTTAGCGCGGATGTTGAACGGTAGGATTTCCAGCGTGTAAGCGATGAGCATGGGCGTATAGGCGATGTCGTAGAAGAAGTAGAAGATGAAGATGAAAGGTATCGTTGCTGCATGGAGCGTAAATCGCAACGCATAAAGCATCGCATACGGCTGGACAGACTTTTCGCTGCGGCTGCCTCGTGCAATGTATTGAAAAGAGCGGTGGTGAGTGTCCATGCTGCAAAATCTGGAAAGACTATCAAGTCACGATGTGCCATTACAGAAAGAAGGCGACAGGAGCTTCTCACCGATCAGCATGCCCACGTTCGAGATGATAAAGAGTGTCCTGCGACCAAGCTTGTCGACAAGTAATGCACCTGACATGGCCGCTACCAAGTTCCAAACCTACGCCACTGTCTGAATGATTCGCCGATATTCGAATGAAAACGCCACAGACCTGAAGTCCTCCGTTGATGGCCGCTTTGGTGCCCGCGTCGCTGATGCCAACGCCCTCGAGCACAAGGTTGATGTAGTAGGAGACCAGACCGTTCCCACTGTAAGACGTGTTGCTGAGCACAAATATCGGATGAGATTTGCCGACACTCGCTCACCTCCATTGCGAGAAGATAGCGAGTGCGATGATGATGCACATGCGCCGCCTGTTGCCTGGGGTAGCAAAGAGGGTACTGAAAGACGTGCTCTGTGCAGCCTCTTTCTCCATCTTCAGCGCGTGCCGGATCTGCGCCATCTCGAAGACGACGAGCGGGTCTCTCTCGTCCGCAGTCATGGAGTGGAATCGCGCTAACGCACTCGCCGCTTTCGACTCCTACATAACGGTGCTCAGTACATGTTGCGCCCAAAGAGTAGAATCATACTCACTCGGCCCTTGGCCACAAGGAATCGGGGAGATTCGGGGACGAGCCTGTATGTGCATGAGCTCCATGGTCCACCACGTTACCACTCATTAACTGACCATATCAGGAAGACTTGAATTACGGGCCCAAGAGCTTGTATGAGCGTAGGAATACGCCATGACCAGGGTGATGTACCTGCGCCGTTCCACGCGCCGAAGCACGTCCACGCAGCTAAGTGAAATCAGCTGACGCCCTCGCGGATGTAGAACTGGAACAATGCTTACAGAGGATACTCCCAAAATACCACGATGCGTTGTACATGGACGTCAACTTGCCGCGCTGCGAAGAACCCCGTAGGTAAAGGGTAAATGAACGGCCAAGCGGGGCTCCGCACCTGAGTCGGATAAGCCAGCTCCGTTATGAGCAGAGGGGCCGCGTTGAGCGCGAAGGTCAGCCCGAACCCGACTGTTACGTAGTGAGAAGGAAGGAGGTGCATGAGAAGCATCCCGTGACGTACTAAGTCCGCGTGCCCCGATGAACATGCCGATCCCGGTCGCTGAGCTTTGGAGGGCCACACCGGCGAGCATGACGAGAGCCCCAATGAAGAGGGTCGGCCTTCGTCCCAAGTTGTCAGAACAATATGGTGTGAACGGGAGTCCCTGTGACCCTGTAAAATGAGAACGCGACTCTACAGCGGACCGCATGTCCAACTCACCGCTATCGAACCAATAACTTGGGCTGCACTGATCAGACCTATCATACGTAGAGGAGTTAGCGAGCTCATCCTCGCACTTTGCACAAGGAACGCCGACCCAATGTCTTGCCATCAGGATGTGTGAAGAAATCCTGCCATGCTGGGAGTATTTGCAGGCCTAGTTGTGCTGAGCATTGGATTCTACCTTGTCGAGAGCAAGGCGACATACCGTTCACGAGCGATGAATCGAGCCCGTTGATCGATGCAGTCAAGAGCGGAACGATGAGTAACAGGTTCAGGACGCGAATGCCTGGTCGATGCATCAGGAATGCGATCAGTACGTGGTGAAGACATGACAACACACCGTGGTTTCTCCACCACGGACCTCGGTGGATGAAGTCAACTATAGTCCATTCTGGAGGAGCCATGCTCGAGAGAAGCGACACTCTCTATGCCACAGGACAGATGCGAGGAACGTAACGGGGCAGCATCCTGTGCCCAGAAACGTCGACACCCGCTATATATCCATATGAGCTACGCTTCAAATCCCTGGGATGCCGCGGCAGCTTCTCAACGGACCCGCGCCCGGTTGCTCTTTCAAGGTTAGCGCAGAGATCTGGGGAATGTCTGGGGTTATGCGGGGTAACGACCAGGGCCGCTGAGTCGGGCGCACCAGCCCCTCACTGGCTCGCCCAAATCGGGAGCAGAGAGGCGGAAAAAGACCGGGGTCAGATGTGAGAAAGGCGTGCATCTGATGGGAACGTTGTGCAGAAGATGAGGCTGGCTTCGGTTAAACTTCGCACGTATTGAGGCTTGGCCGACAAGGGAGATTGGGAGCGTACTACGCGACGGGTCCGTGCCGATGCAGGGTTGAGAGCGTTGAGACACAGACTTTTTGCTATTTAGTGATGGCGGCAGGGAGAGGAGAACAAGTCATCATGCCCCTGGTTAGTTTTGCTCGAGCTAGGCTGGAATCTGAGATGTTCGTATATCAATCCCAACCGATGGTGTGTCAAATGAACACGGCAGTACTTACGCCACAAATTTCCGGGTCCCGACAGATTCTGCAGAGCAATCTGTAGCCACTAGGTACTCTCACTGCTGTATCAATTTACCACGAACCATCGGGGAGGCGGCACGCGTTGAATGCAGGTCGAGGTGGTCGTCTCACCGACATAGACACCGCGGACGTCGAGCCGAAAGAAGCCTCTCTAGCATATGATACTCTACGATGCAGTTCCGCAGCAGTGGGAGAGAAGTCCTGGTCTAATTCGCCTGGGAAGCACGGGAACAAACTTGAGAGAAGCGGGGTAGCGTGACCCTGGGCAGGAGCACGAGCCTCACTCGGCCCTAGAGTAACTCGGACTCTATAGACAGTCACAGAGTACATTGTGCCATAGATGGGCGGGGTGGGGCGGTAAACTGGTGGGGTCAGCCAGGGGCTGGACTCGGAGGCAGCGACCATGTTGTGGTGTCTGAAAAATGACGGTACTAGGTATAAGTACGTATAACTTGGTAAGTAACGGGCGCTCATCCATCTATGGGTGTCTCACGAGCCTGGGACAGGCGCTCAATCAGACCACATACAATCAAGTACTACCGTGTGGGCGCACGTCAGAAACCAGAATGATACCCAGAGAATGGTATAAGCCCTCTAGATACTGTACCGAGGTAGATTTCGTTGCGCCGCCGCTAAACCTCTTGAGCCGTAGCCGCCATTCAAGGGCTTCGCGTCGAAAGTATGTCGATCTGAGTCCATGAGCTCATTCGCCATCACTGAGTGGCATACTACTGGCACCTCACAAAAGAATCCCGACTACTTAGACAAGCAAAACAATCGATGTACTTGAACCAACATTCAGAAAGAAATCGTTGTCAAGAGACCACAGTGGTCGCTCGCCCACCGCCCATTCGTCGTGCGCAGTCCCTTCCCGATGACCTCCACGGCGTCCACATGTAACCCCGTGCCCACATAGAAAACCCTGTCCAATCTGCCAGGAGAGTAGCGCGTCGGAGGCTGATAGCCCCATGTATGAGCGGCCGGGTCGTCAGGGCAGAGACATGCATCCTCAAGGCCCGCGGCGACGTGGATGCTTTGGTCCGCAGCATCGCCGATCATGTTCATGTCGCCACCGACCACACCAGCGTCCACTGATTCTGCGCGAAGCAAGTCGGCGATAGCAGCGAGCTGCTTTCGGCGGGCTGGCGCCCCGTACGGCAGCGATTCAAGATGAGTGTTGGCGATACGCACAAGGCGTACTCTGTTGCTTTTCGGGGAGCGGAGGGGGATATCGACGAAGATAGCGGTTCGACCCATAGTACTGTCGGAAAATACGAGCATCTGGGCACTCTCGACTGGAATGGAGCGGGAGATTAGGGTCGCGTTTCCGTAATGAGATTGCCAGTGATTCACAGTGGGCGGAGTCACTGCGTAGTGTTGGCGAACCCAGGGATTGAGGAGCACCGCGTTGAGACTCCATACATCAAGCTCCTGAAGCAATACACAGGAGGGTGGCGGAGAGTGTGATAATTGCGTTTCCTGGAGGTAAGACAAGATTCTCTCGAGTCTCCCCGCGGTGTCTTGCGCCATGAAGTCAACGTTCCAAGTGATCAGACGCAGCTCTGCGGGAATCTCCGTTGCACGTCGGAATCTGCTGATCCACTTGGATTTATGGGTAGACCATCCCTTGATCTTCAAGGGATGCAAGACGTCTCCCGATGGTGTTGTGGAGTAGGAAGACGGCATGTCGCTAGAGCCCGATGAGGAGGAGCTCTCGGAAAGGGAAGTAGGCGAGGGCGGTGAATCAGTCACAGGGGATTGAGGTTGCGAGGTGGGGGCATTATCCTGCAGCACGCCCTATATACCCGCGCCCGTTAGTGTTTTGCCACGATGAACGAGGCGCATGCATAGGGAAATTCCGCACATCTTGGGCGGACTGGCCCGCGGAATTAGCCAGCTTGCCCTTTTTCAGGGATATATCTGGAATGCTTTGTGGACCACCTTGCCCAGAGGCGGGTCCTTTGGTCTCAGATGCTGAAGCTGAATTTTGCATTGCGCCAAGTTCGTTGGATGACAGCTCAGCTGGCATTCGGTGGCACATATGAGCGTCGGATGCCCGAACTACAATCAGGGAAGACAGCCGCTAACCTTTGACTCTTTTGGGGAATGAGCACAATCGAAGGAATTGGAGCAAAAGCCTGCGCATGGGTATTGCGGACACTATCGCATCACACCCTGCCTCGAGGCGATGGCAGCGGATTGGGGCTTGGTAGAACAAGCTCAGCGGTCGCCCTCAAGGAGCCTCAAGGTTCGCGGCGCGCCGCCCCGGGCGCGCGCACTCGCGGTCACGTGCACCGTGGATAGATACGAGCGGGATCTCCCGATCAGATCTCACAAAATATCGCGAAATGTGCATCGCAGGATTTGAAAGCAGACTGTAGTGTTGCCGTCAAGCCAAGCTCAACTCGTCGGCTTACTCGGCTTGCCCTCACGAGTCAACAACTCGGTGCACAAGCCAAGCTGAGCTGAAAACGCGAGAAACGAGCCGGCACCGAGTGGAGCTTGTCGAGTGTGATTATGTAATTTAGCGACCAAACCCCGTGAAACTGCAAACACGACGACGCGTCGGCGGACGCGTCTGCAGGCATCACCTCCACCTCCATGTCCGCTCGTTCTCCTTTGTGCCCGTGTATCTAACAACGACGAATCTGTGTATACTAATGTCATGAATTACATGCCTTGTTGGTCCACCACCAACGTGCGTGCCTGCAGAGTCTACCAGGACACCAGTAACCTCACGGTTGCTACCCCCTCGCCTTGGGTCGATGGAGCTACTGCCGTTTCAGTACTCGTCCGCTGCAATTCGAACCACCACCTTCGCCTGCAACACATTTCGTCATCTCCTCTGCATCTGCATGCGCGAACGTTCTGAGAGGGGTTTCAGGTGATTCTGCCCGCTATGTCTTTAAGGCTCGCCCCGGAAGGAGTTGTGCTTCTCTCCCAAAGTCAAGTTCATCGCCCGGAAACCTCGTCGCTTCCCAGTCACGCTGCAAAACATGCTCTCTGGTACCTTCTCTTCTATTGCTTCTTGCGGTTCTTGCCCAAGCGGTGCTCGCTGTGTATATCAGAACACTGATCCAGGTTCTCACTTCCATCACCCGACTGCCTCTTATCCCGCGCAGAATTTAATCACAACTACACCTGCTACTCTCATCCCGGCGAACACGGATGTGGCTCTCGTGGATAACACGCCCATGGCCATCAACCGTCCTCATAGTCCTGGCGGAACGAAGCCTTCGGCACCTCCGGCGTCCATCTCCGGTCCGTCTCCTTCGCACAAGGTCGCAGGTGCACGCCGTACTGCCCGTAAGCGCAAGAATAGCACCTCCACCGACCCCCAGATGGCCCACCCTCAGCGGAGGACGCGACGACGGGTGCAGGTGTCATCCGAACCCCCCACAGCTGCTGCCATAGTCGGTGTCGGTCCTGCACCATCACTGACTCCAATGTCCGAGGCAGAGGCACCGGCGTTGGCAGCTCCGAGCAGTGTAGTGGACACGACGACGTCTACTAGCGTCACGTCAGCAACAGTGCGGTCATCTTCTGTTCAGACAATTGGTGAGCTTCCTCTAAAATTACACATGACTTTGTGTCGTCCTAGCTGACATTCGCTATCATAGCTCATACTACGACGGCTGCCGCACCGCCTGCTACTACCGCTCCAGAGAATACCTCCCCGGTGATGGAGAGACCCGCGGTGGACAGTAGTATAGTGCCGGTCCCGCGTCCGCTTGTTGACTTGTCTGCCTCTGTCATCAATGCATACAAGTCAGTTCGCCGAGCAGGCCAGCGTCGCGGCAATCAAGCAGATAGCTCCGCGAAAGATGTCTGGTATTTTATGCGCCCCTTGGACAGCGCAGAGCCGCCATTGGCTGCTGTTCAGCAAGACCATGGACCTGCCCTGACCTGCAAGCCTTCGAGTCAGTTTGTCGGCTGCAAAGCTTGCTCGTAAGTGCATCTCAATGCGGAAACGGGCTTCGAATCTCACAACCTTACAGTGATTGGAAGGTCTTCGTGAACAGCGACGGCGTCACAAGCACATTACGGCGTCATCTCAAGGAGAAGCACGCGGAAATCTATGACGAAACGTGCAAGAGGCTCGACCTACTCCCACGCACGCGTCTCAACCTGGATAGGGCACGAGCACCATTCACGCCTGAGGGGCTCCTTGAACGCCTTGTACGATTTGTCGCTGTCGATGATCAGGTAAGCATCTGTCAGTTCTACGTCAGTCGTCCATGAGCACTGAGGGAAGCATCTTCAAGTCCATCCATGTGGTTGAATGCCCCGAATTTCGCGAGCTACTCATGTACCTGCATCCAGACGTTGCGGAGAAGGACATCCCACATCGGACGGCACTAACCCAACACATCCTGCAGCAGTTCCAGCAGGAGTACAATGCCATCATCCGAGAACTTCAGGTATGTGTTGCATTAGGTTGTAGTGACGTCGTTCGCTGGCAATAGAAGATATCTGATACAGACATGATATCTTAGGATGCGCCCGGCAGGATCTCCTATACTCTAGACCTTTGGGAAGATCAAGAGCGTATGACATACATGGGGCTGACTGCACATCATTGCGTTGAGCATGACGGTGAGCTCCTCATGAAGTCGCATCTCTTGGCATTCAGGTCGTTCCCAGGGTCACATAGTGGCGCAAACATTGCGCGCGAATTTTTCTCCATTGTCTCGAGCGCAGGCCTGCAGAATAAGGTTCGTGCTTGACCCTTTGCACATCGTTGTGGGTGTCTTTGCTGACTGTCGGCCATGTCGATAGCTAGGAGAGATCACGATGGACAATACCTCCTCAAACGACACAATGATGGTTGAGCTAGAGTCCGTTCTGCTCGAGGAGGGCATACCGTTCGATCATGATGGCAATCGCATCCGGTAAGTCATTGACCTACGAAACAGCAATGGCCACGTCAAATGCTAACAGTCAACACAGATGCTTCCCTCACGTTGTGAATATAGCGAATCAGCTGATCCTTGATGAGCTCAAGAAGAACCCAACAGAGCCCGTGCTATCGCTCCCAACCTCCAGCGAAGAGGAGCGTGCCCGGATGGAGACGTATGCAGAGACCCTCTCGAGCGACCCTGTGCAACAGGTCCGCGATCTCGTCACCGCTCTCCGTCAATCAGGCCAGAGACGCAATGAACTTCAACAGTTCATCGCACAGGGTGTCGCAGTGGGACGCTGGAATCATCTACCGCAAGGCGAGCAAATCAAGCCGCTCCAGCTACTCCGTGACTGCGAGACACGATGGTCATCGACATTCTTGATGCTGGACCGTGTCCTCCTCCTTTACCCGGTATGTCTCATTCCCATTCATCTCCAAGCGTGGTGCAGGTGCTGATGAGGCATGTCATCAGGCAATCTCCGACTTCCTGGCGCATCCTTCTCGCGCGGACCTCACGAAGCACCTTCTCAGCGCCCATCAGCTTGCCGTTCTCACAGATATCTATCGGATATTCGAAGTTCCGCATCAGGTTCAGCAGCTCGTCTCCGCGGAGAAGACACCTACACTGTCCTATGTGCTCCCCGCATACGAGCTGCTCGTTGACGCTTGGAAGTCGCTCCGGCAGGCACTACCGCCGCTCAAGCATTACCTTGACCTCGGAATAGCCAAGATTGAAGAGTACATCAACAAATCACGCAAATCGCGTGTGTATGCATTGGCGATGGGTACGTCAACTCTCCTCACAATTGTAGAATATATGGCATATCTAACATGACCGTTGTCGCCCAGTCTTGAACCCTATGATGAAACTTTCATGGGTTGGCGAGCAATGGTCCACACAGGATATCCAGAACACTCGTGATTGGGTCCTTGAAGCGGTGAGTCTGGCATCTCCAGGGTGATTTCTACATATCTGCATAGCTCACCCTGTATAGATGCTGAAATATCGGGAGAGCGAACAACGAGCTCTACGTGCGGTACAAGCAAGAGCCACCACCGGGCGATCGGCAAGCCTTCCAGCGGTGGCTGGAACTTCGACTGCGGCAGGAGCTGTCAGCCGTGGGATTGCTGGACTACGACGGCTGCATGACCGTGTGCGCCGCTCGGCGTCTCTGCCCAGTACCAGTACGCCTGTGCCCTCATCATCCCAAAGCCATCCGACTGTTGCTTCTCCCTCGTCTGCCGAAGCTGGACAAGGTGGACCTACACCCATGCCTTCTAATGTGTCTGACGCCACTGTGTTGGCCTCGGACACTCCCACTGAACTGCAAAGGGGTTCCGCAGGCATCAGCAACGCCTCCCACGCCGTTCGAGTCGCTTCCGAAGGGCTCCCACAAGAAGAGAACTTGGCGCCTTGTGCACAGGACCGTGCAGCAGTCGTCCGGGAGCTCGAGAGCTACATCGACGAACCCAACATTGTCCAAAATATCGAGTCAAGCTGCGACTTGCTGCGCTATTGGGCGGTAAGTTCACCTTGAGCACTATGGGCCCCATACCCATCCGTCGCTGACTCCCCGTCCGGTTGCTAGTCTCGTAAACATGTCTTCCCTTATCTATACCGGGTTGCCATCGACGTGCTGCCTGCTCAAGCGACGGGGGTTCCATGTGAGCGGGTCTTCTCCTCAAGCAAGGAGACCGACACTCTACGTCGCAGCCGCCTTCACCCGTCTGTGATGGAGGCCCTCCAGGTGTTGAAGTATCGATATAAGCACGAGCGGCTCGACTTTACGGCAGACCTGGTTGCGAGAGAAGAAGACTACACGATTGACGGGCCTCTCACACTGCATGCGGTGCGAGAACTCCTTGCTAATGGCAGGATCGAGGAGCTCCAGGATCTCGCAGCTAATGGTTTTGCGTCATGAATACGTTTGTATCACATATCAGCCTGTAGATCTTATTAACGATGTGCCAATCTCATCCGGCGTCGTCGTGTCTTCCTCTCTCACCATTTTGGCCATAAAGCGAATAGACGCCGGACTCGTTGAGTCATAACTAGACTAGTCCAGGTAGTTACTATCCTAGCTGGCTACTCTTCAACTCAGCTTGCGTCAACTCGTCACCCGAGTTGCATGAACGAGTTCGGCTTGGCTTGGCTTACTCGGCTTGACGGCAACACTAGCAGACTGCGAATTGGGTGCAGCTTTACTCAGCCTCCGGCATTTCTCAGCTCTCTGGCGTCTTGGCAGGCTATTTAACTGTTGTACATCTCTGTCCTGGTGGTTCAACTTTCTGCGAAACGTCCTTCTGCCCCACCGATCTCTCAAAATGGCCTCGGAACGCGTTGAGGACGAACACTTCGAGGAGGGCGCCGAGGGAGAGGAAGATGACCAGTTCATTGACCCAAACGACGTTCTCATCGAGCTTGGCGACGAAGGCGATCATGCGATGTACGAGGAGTATGAAGGCGAGGGCGGTATGGACGGCGAAGGCATGCCTGAGGAGGAGATCGTGTGGGAGGATAACTCTACTCAGCACTTCCCCAATCACAAGGGCTCCGTGTTCGCCGTCTCTACTCATCCCAGTGCCCCCCTGGCCGCATCCGGGGGAGAGGACGATCTTGGATACATCTGGGACATCATGACCGGCGATGAACTCGTAAAACTCACGGGTCATACGGACAGTGTCACGTCCACTGCGTTCAGCGCGGACGGTGAGCTTGTTGCTACCGGAGGGATGGACGGCAAGGTGCGGATTTGGCGGAGGGTAGGCAAGGAGGATTACCGCACATGGGAGTTCCTGACAGAGCTATCGGGTCCGGATGAGGTCATGGTGAGTTATATGTCCTCTGATCACCTTCATATAATTGCTAATCCAAGTCGCGTGCATAGTGGCTGCGTTGGCACCCTAAGGGCAATGTATTGCTTGCAGGGTCGAATGACACTACTGTTTGGCTGTGGCAACGTAGGTTTCCCACTACTGCATTACGAAATGTCCTAACGCCTCTCCAGTCCCGTCTGGTAACACAATGCAGGTTTTCGCCGGACATATGGGTCCTGTAACGTGCGGCGATTTCACTCCGGACGGCAAGCGCATAGTCACCGCGGATGGCGACGGTACCTTGATTTACTGGGACCCCCGCTCGCCAACTCCAGTCTTCAAGTTGACGTCCTCCGATGCTCGATTCGATCTGGAAGGAATCACCTCCCTTGCCATCAACCCCGCGTCGACACTTGCAGTGGTCGGCGGCGCGTCCGGCGGTGTCCGCGTGGTCAGCTTGAGCAAGGGCGAGGTTGTTGGCGCTCTAGCAGGTCACAAAGAGGGGGAGAGCGTTGAGGCAGTCGAGTTCGTCGAGCTCGCCGCAGCCGGCCCTGGAGTTGCACCCCCAGCGTCGGGCGGCGTGGTGGTCACTGGTGCTACTGATGGGAAGGCTTGTATCTGGGATCTGAACACCATGAGGCTGCGTGCAACACTGGAACATGGGGTGAGGTCCATCTATGCTCCGCTTCGTTTTCTGTTTCTGACAATGCTCTGATGTTCAGGATGCTGTAACGTCCCTGCATCATCTACCATCACCGAAAGCTCACCTAATAGTCTCGGCCTCTGTCGACAAGACGCTTAGGACGTGGGACGCGAGGACGGGAACGCTTGTTCGTGAACACAAGGGCCACCAAGGCCCTATCCTACAAGCTGCGCTCGGCCTGGGCGGCAGTGTCGTCGTCAGCGCGGGAGATGACGGCGTTTGCCTTGTCTGGCCAACGGAGTAGGCCTCTGGTCAATTGCTGCGGACGTCGAGTAGAAGCCTAATATGAAGATGTATACCTATAAGTCCATCCAGTATTGTAGATGACTGTTTTCAACCTTTGTTGATACAGCGTGAGCAGAAGTACATTCAAATCTGTGGCTGTTACTTAGTGCAGTGTCCAACCCACCTGATACTGGCGCCCTTGACCGCCGCGGGTTGCCGAAGAACCACCGTCTCGCTCGCTCGCCATTGATAGTGGCCTTCTGAACTCACGTCTATGACCCTACCGCAGCACATCAAATGAAATCATGCCTGCTGCAGCACAGTCGACTTACCGGAGCTACCCCCACTGTGGCATCGGGTGGCACAAAACAAACGGCTTTGTCGTTTGTCGTTCATCCGGCCATAGTCTGTGCACTTCACCACTAGGCATACAACTGTAACCTTCCCCCCACATACTACATAGGGCTCTCGACATGGAAATCTATGTCTCTCAGTTAAATTACTCAGCGACGAAGTGGGAGGTCAAGCGCGCCTTCGCCGATGTGCTCCACCGAGAACCGTGGTATAGGCCCGACGATCACAAAGCCAGACCTATGTAAGCACATCGAAGAGTCGTTTGTAGGCCCTAGATTTGGTATATGCTCACCAGCTGGTCACCCACAGAAATTTTGATGTAGAGTTTCGCAATCCAGGTCCTGGCAGTCTGCCGAATGATGGCACGGCGGTGCTCATTCTGCCGGATCGCGCTCTCGGACGTGCGTTCTTCAGGTGGGCTATCCGCCCAGAGAACAGGATTCGTATTCGCGGGCGTAAAGTATACCTACAAGAGGGCGACAAACCGCCGCGTCGTAGAACAATTCAGGTTCTACACAAGACGCCCTTCATTGATCCCACGATAGAAGAAGAGCGCGAGGCCCGTAACTATCGCATCGGTCAAATAGGCATCGTCATCGACGCTATCCAGTTCGGAGTGTATTTTCGTCGTCCAGATGATCCTCCAACGGCGAATCGCGTATTCGCCAACGAATACGAGATCAGGCGGATGGACACCTTCTCAGGACGCCTTTGCCTCGACTATGACCATAAAATGATGCGGATCGAGGTTTGTCTTACCCTCAGGTATGATCGTTGTCACTCGACCTGAGTTGCTCACAGATGGGCAATTGTGTTACGGATAAAACGTCCGAACACATCGTGATTGACCTCTCAAATATCAAGAAGATAGGATATGGCACCATTGAGGCCGGTAACTACTGTACGCACCTCATTTCTTCCAAACCCCTCTTATTCACACATGGTCACTATCTGTCTTCCAGATATCTGCTTTGAGCTATATTGCCCGCCGCGATTCGAACGGCAAGACATGTATCGCTCATACACTGGCGAAGGCTGGAAAGACGGCAAAGGCTTCAGAGAACGTCTGCCTCACTTGGACAAGTTGCACCAAGCGGTGGGCCGTTACGCGTTTCAGCTTCGGCTCCTCCTCAACCATGAAGTGAGAAGCAAATCTCTCAAGGCTCTTTGCGAAGAGGCCGGGATCAAGCCACCGTCCAAAGTCAAAATCGACGTCGAGAACTGCGGCTTCTTCAGGCCGGAAGTTATGCGCACCGTTCAAGAATGGATCTGCGGCTTCAGCTGGCCTGTGGCTTTCCAGCTCGAGGCTCTCTTGCGAAACGGGTTGCTGCATACGGGCCATCTCCACGAGCTACGCGGCGAAATCGAGGGACTGCATGAGGAAGACGCTGACTTCACCGCTGACGTCCTGAGACACTTCTCCGAGAAGCTGCGATCCAAGCATCGGGACGAGACGGTGGTGGATTGTTTCCGCAACACGCTTGCTGACGCGCGGAACACGCTTGCCAATGAGCAGGACGAGGAGAATTCGCTCAGCGCAGAGCAGCCAGCGATACTAGTACTGAAGCCTGAGAGCAAGGTGAAGCCTGAGAGCAAGGGCACCATCAAGTGCTACCATGTCATCGTAACCCCCACACGCGAACTGCTCGAAGGACCTTACGACACACAGTCCAATCGCGTTGTCCGCAGGTACTATGACTACCGCGAGAACTTTGTGCGCGTGGAGTTCCGCGACGAGAACAAGATGGAGTTTCGATGGCCGAAAGAGGTATGTCGTAGCTCCTTCACGCCGATGAATCAAACAGACTCACGACGACGACAGGTCAGCGGGCGCTCCCTCATTGAACAGCGCTTCGGAAGCATCTTGAAGCAAGGGATTGAGATCGCCGGCCGTCGATTCCGTTTCCTCGGCTACTCGAACTCGGGTCTCGGGGCCCACACCACCTGGTTCATGAGCGACTTTGAGCACCCGGAGGAGGGCCTGGTCACACCGAACAAGATTCGCAACGATCTCGGCAATTTCGAGGACGTGAACACCATTCCTTCCAAGTACGCGGCGCGCATTGCCCAGGCATTCAGTGCGACCGATCCCTCCGTGCGCATCCGCAGGGACCAATGGGATGCCGATCTGAAGGATCTTGGTACGGAGAAGTACGAGCATACAGACGGGCAGGGGACCATCTCGCCTGCTCTTCGAGACATAATCTGGGAGGCGCTCGTGAAGGCACAGCCGGACTTGTCCAAGCTTACGTTGAAGCCTTCAGCGGTGCGCCCGTTTCCCTTCCTCGCCTCAGTACGACGTCCTGACGACCACGAGCAGTACCAGATCCGTTTTCTCGGTCTGTCGCCACCTCATGTACCGATGCATGCATTGGGGCTGACATCTTCTTAGGATTCAAGGGAATGGTCGTCGTCGACGAGACGCTCGAGGGCGTGTACATGCGCATGCGACCTTCCATGCGCAAGTTCGAAGCGCACGATCACGACAAGAGCGAAGCCGAGATCGAGATAGCCAAAGCGTTCGTCTACCCTGGTACCGCGCGGCTGTGTCGGTAAGCTCTCATCAGCAGCGAGGAGAGTGGTCTGGAGCTGAACGAGGGCTTGTCAGGCCTCTCATCATGGTCCTGGAGGACCTCGGCGTCCGCAAGGAAGCGTTCCTCACGTTGCAGGAGAGAGCCAAAGCCGCCGTCGTGACCGCAAGCGACACCATGGCCACCACAATCGAGCTCCTGCGGAAGCACAACCTCGGCAACACCTTTGGGCTGCGCTGGATCTTGCAGCACTTGCAGAAGGCGGGCATGGGGATGCCGCGAGAGGGCGAGCAGCGCGTGATGGACAACCCGTTCATCCTGCGACTCGTCAAGTATGCGCAGAGCCACATCCTGCGCGAGATCAAGCACAAGGCGGCGATCCCCATCCCGAAGGCGCACCAGCTTGTTGGGGTCGCGGACGAGGGGCCGGAGTACGTCGAGATGCGCAAGATGGAGAACGTGTTCTGTCTGAAGGAGAACGAAATTTTCGGTGAGTGTGTTGGCCATCATGGGTTGCGGATGCTAGTGAATAACGGGCGGCCGTCTCAGCGTGTATCCAACAACCAGACAGCGACGTGTGCGAGTATATCGAGGGTAATTGCCATCCAAAATCACTCTGCGGAATGTACTGAGCGTCTGATATTGATGACTGTAGGCCAAGTGTCCATCTCTAGATCTCCCCACATACATCCCGGAGACGGTGCGTGCTGCCCCGCATTGAATGCCGTTGCATATGCCAACTCGTGCTACAGTCCAACGTGTAAAGGCCGTTGGCAAGCCGCCAGACGACAAGATCTGTTTCTTCCGGAACCTGCGCAACGTCGTCGTTCTCCCTTCAGTCGGTAAGTCGTGTTACAGAACAAGCGAGTTCCCCATGCCAGTTTGTAACGCAGGATGCAGGTGACAGATCTCTCGCGTCTTGCTTAGCTGGCGGAGATGTAGACGGGCGAGCGTCCTTGAGCCAGAGTTTCATGTCCCCACATTCACCCTCGATTACAATCTCGCAGCGACGAGTTCCTCGTCATCAAGGACCCGACGCTGCTGCCGACTATCCGCGCAGACCCCGCAAAGTACGAAGGATGCAAGCCGCGCAGGCTGGACCGACCGAGCACCGTGGACGACATCTGCGACTTCTTCGTCGAGTACATGCAGTCCGACGTTATCGTACGTGCTGTAACGCATCGTCCTTGCACGTACCAGCTGACGACCGAGGTCAGGGTCTCTTGGCGGACCTGCATCTCAAGATAGCCGGTGCGTACTAATCGTTGTTGCGAGCTTTGCGTGCACGTTATGCTCACGCAGGTCCTCTCTGGGCGAATGCCGACAGATCAGTCCCAGGTAAGTATTTCTCCACTCAGCAGCGTTGTGAGTGATGTTCGATGTTGACGTCGGTGCGACGTGTAGTATGGCACGTTCGACAAGGACTGCCTGAAGCTCGCTATACTCTGCAGCCAAGCGGTGGACTACCCCAAGAACGGAGTACCTGTCGACCGCGAGAACTTGCCGCACCCGCTCATCCGGGCCAACCCCGACTGGAAGAAGGTGAGTGGGCCTGCGCCGTCCCCTCCGTCACTCCCAACCATTCCGACTGATTGAAACTCCTTCGCTACGCCCGACACAGGCAGAGGACAACGACCCGCGCCCGTCCGACTATTACGAGTCCACGCGAGCCCTCGGGGCGCTCTTCCGCAACATCGAGATCAAGCCCGTCCAGCCCCCCTCCTCCTCCTACCCCAACGGCACGCCCGACATGCCCACCCTCGCGCTCCCGCTCTCCGACTCGATCTCCCGCGCGCTGCTCCCCGCCGTCACGCGCTACCTCGGGGCCGAGCACGCGCGCCACGGCGCGGATGACAAAGCGGTCGCGGCGCTCTCCCCGCTCTTCCGGTACTACGCGGACGAGCTGCGGTTCCTCTGCCTGACGCACGCGCTGTCGGACCGCACGGACGTGCGCCTGTCCGAGGAGGAGGTCGCGATCGGGACGATCCTCGCCAAGTGCGACCAGCCGCGCTGGCGCCAGAACCGCATGCATCGTATGCGCGAGCACGCGGGGCAGCTCGTGCGGCACGTCAAGCATGCGCGGCTGCGGGCGCCGCTGGCGAAGGACGCGCGCGAGGACGAGCTGGTGGGGGCTTTGCGGCGGGCGTGGTTGGCGTGGGACTATGGCATGCGCAACCAGTCGGTGTTTGGGGCGCGGAGCTTCAGCCTGATCGCGCTGGGAGTCGTGTGCGACGTGCTTGAGAAGCTGGCGAAGTTGGACTCGCAGAGTGAGGACGGTGACGTGCCGGAGGATCGCGGGCAGGACGGTTGCGAAGAGGGTGCAGACTGTGACTGGGAATGAGCCATCTCGATGATCGTTCGTACCACGTTGCCCCCATGTTGAAGCATGTTGTGCTGCTTGTTCATCTCGTCATCTGTACTCTCGGGCTCTCAGGTTCATAAATCAATGTACATTTATATATCCGTAGTGTTTGCAGCAGCGCCTTCCTGCTGCGTGCACAGTGAGATCACGCATGATGCAACCTGACTTACCGACTTCGTGTGCAACACATGAGATTCCAGAACACTTGATGAGGAGCAGCTAGCCTGGAAGCAGGTATGGATGGTCATGACGGTGACGATGCGGTACGCCTTGGGGAGGTGGCCCTCGACTCTCGCGGGCCGCATGAGGTGGCTTGGGAGCACTTACTGTATGTATGAAACAACCTATGCAGATTACTACGTTTGCGATTCCTTTGATCTCGGAACGCCCTGTGCATGTCCCGGACCTAGGGTGACTGTGTCGTTGTACGTGCCACCTCATGATCTTCATATGTGCAGTTTTGCTCACAGGTTTGTGAAGTTTCTGTATTCTCGGAGTGTGCGAGTCAGTATACGTTTGGCTGTCGAGCGCGTTCAATGCCATGATGATGATACGTCTTTGGCGGGTGCACGCTCGGAGACATGCATAATACGGCCTACATCTATATAAACAACGATGTACCGGGACGCTCTGTGCGGCGTTGTCGTGTTTTTGGAAAGAAAGGTGAGAGGTATTGATAGAGCGCAGATGATTGGTAACTGGTTGTCGAGCCACCTAGTAGCACCCGATTGATCTTCTGAAATAGAACCGTGTAATGTCCGCAGTCAATTTTCTACTCCAATGCTCCCGTGGGAGCATGCGACTCTGGCGGTGACGAGGACCATGGGCGAGGTGAGGATGCAAGGTGCAGCGTTGACGGCAGACGCGTTCACTGGCAGTCGTTGAATTCGAGGCCGCAGCATGGGGAGTGCTCAGTGCGTCATACCAACGCGTTACGCGTATACTCGCAGTAGCGATGACGTCTTGGCGCCTTCCTCACACGGTGTCTCTGTTCTGCCAGTGCTGCCATGCGGGGAATCCTTTTCCCTCCCTCGGAACCGTGCGCCTTCCCCAGACTCCGTCACCGGCCACGCTTCGCATTCCGCCCTCGACACGACGACGACGACGACGACGAGACGAACGCGTCGTGCGAGGTCAGATAAGTAGCAAGGGGCTGAACAACCCCTAGACGCAGACCGAGCACAAGGTCGCGACCAAAAGAAGATCGACGGGGCGGCCGGAAGGGGGGGCTAAAAGTATGATCATCACGCCGAGGGGCTCTTGACAGGGCCGAGCAACGGCCTCGGTTGGGGTCGGCTTCACCGCTCTCTGCAGAGCACCGCAACGCCAATCCGATTGATAGCGGGCGCGAAGGCAAGGCGAGGGCTGAGTGCGACGTCGGAGAGATGGTCGTGCAAGCATTCAACGATGTTGATACGAAACATACGTAGAGTCTGAGGAGGAGGGAGAGGAGGAAGGCCCTCGAATGTTGGACGGAACGAGCCGAGCCCAGTTGGACGGTTTACGTGCCTGCGCTGAGACAAATAAACACCGGGCCCTCCCGCGTATATATAGCCCACGCCCGTCTCGACTCCCTCCCTTCGCCCTGCTCTCTCGCCTTCCCACACCCCCTTGGCAAGCTTGTCGCCCTCTCTGCCCGCCATGAAGTCGTTCGCCGCTCTCGCCTCCGCCGCCCTCCTCGCTGTCGCCGTCAGCGCCCAGCAGTTCACGATCAACACCCCGTACGTGCCTATCTCTCTCCCCGCAGCACCTTCCCCTCCTCACCTCTTCTCAGCAACCCTCCCACCGTCTGTGTTCCCGTTCAGCTCACCTGGTCCGGCGGAACCCGTATGTCTCCCTCTCCCATGTTGTCGTCTGTGATTCTTGTACTGACGTACTCTCCTCGCAGCCCCCTACTTCCTGGTAAGCTTATCGTCGCGGTATTTTCCCAACAACCCCTGACGTTCATGTCGTGTTTCCGCGCTTTTGCTGCTCCTTTAGACGTAAGTGACTTGCTGCTTTTGGCACCCGACTGTTGACGCTCAACTCGAAATGCCCACTTAGCATCTTCCCTGGTGGTCACCCTGAGGAGCAAGCTCTCCAGCAGTACCCCAACCTGGAGGGCACGTCCTTCACCTGGAGCACGAACATCACTGCCGGTGCGCATAACGCGTTTTCACGTCTTCTGTTCCATATTAAACTACAGTCACGACAGGCACTCTTGTTGGCTTCCAGCTCACTGACCACAATGGTCAGATTGCGCAGAGCAGCTCCGTCCAGATCATGTCCGGCCGTAAGTGTGGCATCTCATTTCGCTTTCCATACACTCGCTCATCCCAACATCAGCCGACACTAGCTGCTTGACTGGCGGTTCTTCTGCCAGCTCCTCTGCTGGCAGCACTGGCACGACCTCCGCTGCCGCTGGCACCTCAACCGGCACTGCGACTGCCCCTGCCGGCTCCAGCACTTCCGCTGCTGGGGGCTCCTCCGCTGGTTCCTCTGCGGGTAGCGGTACTTCGCACGCGGCGTCTGGCACCTCGGCGTAAGTTCACACACATCTTAAAACCTCGTTTTGATTGCTCAATGACGCAATTAGTTCGACGTCTGCCTCGGCTTCCGCGACTGGCGGCTCGTCCAACAACGGCGGCTTCGTGAACGCGGCCTCGATCGGTGCCGTTGGTGTTCTCAGCGCCGTTGCTGCTCTCGTTCTCGCATAAGTGCTTTGTGCCTCTGTCGGCCGCACGGCTACAAAACGAGTAGATTTCGCGCGACTGTGGTGCTTCGAACTCCTGCATGCTTCCCAGAGAGACTCTGCCCTTTGGCCACCTCCGACCGATAGCCCACCCTCCTTCCTCCGTACGCTATCAGCCGTCCCTACCTACCTACACCTCGCCTTGCGTCATTACTACTACGCTTTCCTCGCTCCTCGCGACGTGTTGTACAGTTCCTTTTTAATTGCTTTCGCTAGCACTTTCATTTTTGATTGCGCTCGGCTTCAGCCTTGTTTTCACGCTCACGCCCACCCAGATGGACTCGCGGTCGCCGTCTGCACTCATCATCCAGATAGTTACCCCCGTCTCTTCGAACCCCCACCTGCTTGAACGATGTTCGGTTTCCCTGCCTCTGGATCGATGTTGTAGCGGCTTATATACCTGCAATGAACGCTATGACTCAAAAATGTTTGATTGTGTTTTGCTTGTGTCTTGAGTGCCAGTGATGATTCGTACGTATGTCTCAGCGCGTCGTCGTGCGTGCTGATTACTTCGGCTCAGCTGACTCGGACCTCGGCTCGAACTACTGTAGTACCACTGTAAGTTTGTAACTCAAGCTTGATGCATGTACCTCACGTCTAACCCGGAGGCATGTTATAGATACGCTTTACCGGAATACAGTACATGGACGGTGCAGTATCATCGGTGAGTCCAAGTGTCAGTCCCAAAGGCCTGATCTGAACATGCCAGCAGCAAGAAGTCCGAGCTTGCGCACTTCGGATAGCCTAGCTCGGTAACTCCTCATAGGCTCGCCGCCGCGCGCGGCAACTGCCAGTGTTGTTTGCTGCCGACTCGGACTCGGAGGTGATGCATCCAGCAACCATTTGTCGACGTCGTCTCACACCTGGCAGCACCGGTATCGTGACTTCCGCTCGGATGGGACCACTACTTAGTACCTCGAACGCCGCGCTGATCCGCTGATCATGCGCTTGTTCGATGTCGTCCAGCTGCAAACAGACATGTCGCTTGCGGGTGGCTTGCGCACGGTGCACGGATCGCTAGGAAACGCCAAGAGCCGCCAGAATTCGAAGTCGGGCGTATGGATGTGAGCTGCTGGTCATACGCCTGGGTGCACTATCAAATTCGACTCAGGTATTACACCGAGGCCGGCATGTCGGGTGCACTCCAACCTGAAGGGGCGGGCCAGTCTGCTCCCGTTCTGCAAACCGACCCTCGGGCTTAGTAGGCATCAAGTTGTGCTACGAAGCTAGGATCCTCCCGGTGGGAGTCGAGCCGGGGCCCGTTCGCTCGAACTGAGGTCGGACACAACAAAGCTCGGTCGGCGGTCGTGATGGCGAACGTCTCGCGTTCCGTCCCACTTTCGAGCGGGCGATACTGTCGGCGGCGTGCGCAGATGGACGTTGCTGATGGTGTCTGGTCGGGCGCCGTCGCTGGTGGCATCTGTTGTGCGCGCTTGTTCATTATCTGCTGTCGCGAACAGAGGCTCGGTCGGATGCGCTGCGGCTCTACGCTGCAAGGATTCGTTGAGCTCGACGACTTTCTCCTGAGCGTATCAAGCTGTTTCTTGAGACGTTCGCTCGACCGTTTGCAAGGCATACTGCATTCGGAGTACGACTGGACATACCCAAGGTGAGCCATCGAGCTGTGGCTGTCCGATACACTAGGGGACTCACGCGGGATTGATTGGAACAGTAGATGCGTACTGTAGATGCATTGCCATCCCGGTCCTCAGCGGCTCGCGCGTGAGAATGGAGATGGTGCAGAGTTGGGCATCGACGGCACCGACAGGATGTGGCAAATTCGTGAGCATCTCCGCAGAGCGTGGCCCCGGGGCAAGCTATAGAGAGGAGGTTGTTCGTTGCATTGGAAGTCCTGAGAGCCTTGACTTGTGCGTCTTCATCAGTATCTGGAACCTCACTGGCGAGCCTATCCTCTGCTTGCATGTCATGGATCGTTGACTGATCTTCTCTCAGCAATTGTAGCCGGACGGAGAGCATCCGCTCAACTCGGAGAAATCGCTGTTGTGAGATAGCGGATTGCACGATGATCACGTTGCGCATCAGCGCGCGTTCGTTCTACCTTCATCGACCACCTCGATGGCGAGGTGACGCGCAAACCTCCATGGTCGTCCCTGGTGATCTATGTCGACCGTACTTCCCATCCGTCTCAGCAAGAGCATCGCGTCTTGATGGCGCGCACGCTCGACCCGGACGATGAGGATGGGCTTGGCAGGATCGTGGGCGCGTCCTGGCTACCATACGGAATCTGTGTCCCAATACCCTTATGTCGGGACATTTGTCGAACAGCACTCGAACAACGCCAATGGGAAGAGGTGCGGCTGATGCCCCGGGACATCGCCCCGTTGCAGGGGGCACAGGCGTCTCCTGCCCATTGGGACCCAGCCGCCGACGCCAGGGGTTGATGCTGCTCGAGGTGCGTATCCTCGACGTCTCATCAATTCGTATAAGAGGAGTGGAGCTCGAGGGCTGTGGGCCGGCCACTTCCCCACTTCTCTTCTTTCGTTCCCTTTTCGTTCACTTCTCTTTCCACCGCCTGGAAGCGAGGCGCGCTCGGTTTTCTTGACCGGTTGCCCATTCATTCGAGGAGCTGTGCTCACTTCATCTTGCCTCACCTTCTTCGTTCTTTTTTCTTTCGTCGCTCTCGTTGCACGCTCCCACACGCTCCTTCTCCACTCACGACCTAGTCCCGACCTATTCTACATACCAGACTATCAGTCAAGATGAAGTTCACCGCAGCCATCCTCACCGCCGTCCTCGCCGCTTCTGCGCTTGTCTCGGCAGCCCCCCTCGAGCGTCGGGCGAAGACCAAGATGATGTCCAAGACCACCCGCCTCGACGCGTCGGGCGCAATTTATTGTGAGTCCAACCCTGCATTCGTATCCGTAGCCCGTCTCATATCATATGCAGTCATCACCAACGAGCCGGATGAGAACATGATCATCGCAGCCAGCATCAACTCTGATGGCACCCTCGTGAGACAACGTCCCTGACGTGCATTTGGCAGAACCGTGCTGATTGGCTTTTGCAGAACCTCGACAGAGCTGTCGCAGCCGGTGGCCGTGGCGCTCACGGCAAGGCAGACGGCCCTGACGCGTTGTTCTCCCAAGGCGCCATCAAGGCGAACGCGAAGGGCAAGGTCCTCGCCACAGTCAACGTGAGTGACATGGATCGATATCAAGCAGGTATCACTGAATCGACAATTCGCTCTGTTACTCAGGCCGGATCGAACACTGTTTCGCTGTTTTCCATCGACGCGAACACACCTACCAACATCAACCAGATTGGAGATGTTGCGTCGTCCGAGGGCGAGTTCCCGATGTCGCTCGCGTTCAACAGCGACGGCAGCCGCCTGTGCGTAGTCAACGGCGGTGCGGTCAACGGCGTCATGTAAGAATGTTCGCTATCCATCTTTGTACGGCTACACTCACACGTCGCGACGCCAGCTGCTACAACGTTGACAAGAAGACTGGCTTGAACGTCATGCCGAACACCCTTCGGCCTCTCGGTCTCAACCAGACCACGCCCGCTACCGGCCCTGCCGGCACCGCCAGCCACATTATCTTCAGCGAGGACGACAAGCAGCTCATCGTCTCCGTCAAGGGCGTCCCGCCCACTCCCGGCTTCCTCGCTGTCTGGGACGTCGGCAGCGACGGCTCGCTCTCGCCCGACTTCAAGAAGATCGCGCCGGCCAAGGACGGCATCCTGCCGTTCTCGATGACCGTGATCCCGGGCAAGAACGCGATCCTCGCGACCGACGCGGGGCTCGGGTTCGACATCTTCGACCTGAAGGACAACAACAAGTCCTCGGCGATCAAGATCGACGGCCAGGTCGCGACGTGCTGGTCGAGCCGCAGCCAGAAGACGGGCAACTTCTATCTGACAGATATCGGCACCGCGACGGTGACGGAGGTGCACGTCGATGACAACTTGAAGGGCAGCATCGTCCAGCAGTACCCGCAGCTCCCGGGTTCCGCCACTATCGACAACGACATCGCCACGGTGAACGGTCAGGAGTGCGTTCTCCCTCTTTCTCAACTCGTCGCTTGATGCTGAAGGTCATTGTATAGCTTCCTCTACGTCTTGGCGCCCAATGCCACTGCGGTCGATGTGCTCCTGCTCGATAGCCCCGGCAGTGCCAAGAAGGTCTCTACCCTTGACATTTCTGGTCCCACCAAGGCTGCTGGCATCACTATCAGTGGGTATCGCGCTTCAAATCCGACGCTTACAGCTGGCTGACGCTCCTGCAGACCCCAACAACCTCCAGGGCATGACTACCTTCAGCCGCAAGTAAGGCGAAGATGCACTGCACACATCGGCTGTCCCTTTCGCTACTTTCGGCGTACCATAGCGCTCCCGTCCCATATGAACCTTCGTCAGGTCTGCGCGCGCGATATACCCATCTGTGTCTGTAGCAGGTCATACTAAGTTATTAACGGCGTTGGGGTGTACCAATCGTCTTATTTAAGGGGTTTTGTTGGGTTTCTCATCTTCGTGACTGCCATTCCTGCGGATGAGCCTCGCGAGGCGCATGATAGGGCGATCCGATTACTCTAAAGTAAGGATAAGATACTCAGCCATACAACAGCATAACGCTGCTCCTCCCAACGTACACCTCTCCGCATCGGCTTCTCATTTCCGTCTCGAGACCTCACGAGAGCACGTCGAACTCGTCCCACGCGCCCGGCACCTCCGACACGCGCGGCGTCCGCAGCTCCGACGTCTCGACGAGCTCGACGACCTTGTCCGTGACGAGCCCGTGGTCCTCCGCGCCCCGCATCGCAATGAGCGTCGTGCTGTCCTTGTCCGGGCTGAGCACGCCCGCGTCGATGCGCCGGATGTCCGCGCCCTCGATAACCTGAACGAGCTTGCCCGTGTGGACCGTGCGCACCTCGACGAACTCGGGCGAGAAGAGCAGGATGTAGTCGCCCCGGTGAACGTACGATGCCGCCTTCGTCTCCCAGCGGAGATACCCGGACGAGCGCGTAGGCACGCCGTGCTTGTCGATGTAACATCCGAGCTCTGTGCAACAAATTGAAGGTGGCGAGGAGAGCACAGTCTATCAGTGTCAGGGTTTCAAACGGACGTGAGACGGTGTGTGGCGCACCGTCATAGATGACCAGGAGCTCGTCAGAGTTAGGGCAGCGCACGATGCCGAGCGGTCTGGCCGTCGCACAACGGGCCTTGAGCGCCGCCATCGGAGCGTTGTCGTCCGCTTCGCTGAAGTCGGGGAGCATGGTGGACTTCAAGCTCAGACTCAAGCTATGGGAATGTGAGGAGGGAAGCTACGGCTTGCAGGTTTCTTGATACGCACTTTGCTGGATCTGCAACAGAGATGGCACCTTTGTCCGAACAGATCACCACGCGTCGACTGAGCACTGTCAGATTATGGGTATCCTTCGGGATCGACAGTGGCTGCAGAAAGACGCCCGGTCAGCTGGCACCTCAACAATGCCTGAGCAGAATCCACTGACTTCACCGAAGGACCTGAAGCCAGATGTCGTCGCAGAGCTCCATCGATGATTCGCCGAGTTAGTTGATTCTGCAGGGTGCGCGACTTCCAGCGCATACAGCCACAGCTGCAGGAAGCTCTTCACAGCATACAGCACTGGTCACCGCTGTCAACACATGTCATATTCTGCACGGTGGCTTGTGCTCACCCATATATCTGCTGCCTATTCGGCCTACTCTGAACAGCACGACGTCGGTTGATATGCGCTCCTTCGACGCGTCAAGGCTCTGAGCCGTCGCAAACCCAAGCGCCGCGCGGCAGATCAAGTCAAGAGAGTAGGAGAATAGGCCGCCTTCATGCAGTACGAAGAACTTGCCCGCTGGTGGTAGCGAGACCATGCACGTTGGGTTCGGGACAGTGAGAACCTTGCGGAACGCTAGACCGTTTCGTAAGTCGTTGCCCACCAGAAGCCATGGGTGAGGGAACTTACATGGCTCGCCGCGTATCGCGATGTATACTCCGGATGTGCATGCCACCGCAATAAACTTGTGCGACCCACTGGCTGTGCAACAGAGCGTCAGTAAGGGTGTATCGCGTAGTACTGTGAATGAACCCGCACATAGCTCCGTTGCAGCGTTGATCCTGCCAGTGTAATGCGACCCCGCACCATATGCAGCAGTACCCAGCGCGGCATACTTGAAAAAGCCCTCGTTGACGACATGCGTGGCAAAGAGCTGCAAAACAACGTGAGCGGTCTACACGTCGCGCTTGCACCGTCGTTTCCTTGAGCTTACCATGTTGCTCTCCTGCCGGATCTGCCGGATCGCAATCGTCTCCACGAGCGCGTCGCGCCACCTCTTGCGCACCTCCTCGCTCGGCGCATACAGGGTATATCTCCGGTGCATCTTCGACGACGCGTGGTATATCGTGAAAGGGTACATGGGCCGGTATCGCGAGCGCACGCGGTCGAGCAGCCCGCTGCCTTCCTCTGCCCGCTCTTTGCGATTCTCCGGCGGGCCGTCGAACTGGCCGAGGCGCAGGTATTCCAGGGGTATAGGCTGCAAATTCAGAGATATTGAGGAACGCCTATGCAGGTGGGGCGGTGAGACGTACGCGTGAGACGACATGGTGCTTCGTGACGCTGCTTGACCGGGCTTCTGGTTTGAGCAGCAGCACTGTAATGACGTCAGATGACACAGTAGGGATGGTGGTGCACGGCTTATAGCTTACAGTAATTGTCCAAGAGGGCGACGTGCAGGTCTGCCCAGTGCAGGTCCATGTTGGTCTTGTAGCGTCTTGAAAGCGGTCCTTGAAACCTCAGCGAACGGCTTTCATCGTACAGGTCCAGATCCTGTGAATACCCTCAGCCTGAGCGTTGTGCGGAGCATTCGCATTCGCCGCACGTACGATGATCTCTCCCTTCTGGTACACCAAGCTCTCGCAAAGGTTCCAGAACTTGACCTTATCCTCAGAGGCTGCAATACCAGGCTGTGTGCTCTTGATAAAGTCGCTCAGGATGCCAATTAGCAGCGGGATTGACTCCACGTCCGGGTGGTCCACTTCTGTATACTTCTTCGCATTCTCGAGCAGGAGCAATAGACGTGGCAGACGGGTCACTGGTCGAGAGAGGAATGTGATGAGATCACGCTTGCGGACGCGCGGGTCGAGCGAGCACTGCTGGAGAAAGTACTGATAGCGTTGGCTGCGACGCATCTCGGAGCGATGCCGGGCCTCCGCGAGCGGGTAATGCTTGATGTAGGCTTCGTAGTCATTGCGAAACAGTAAGCTGTCTGGGTCAATTTGTGAGTCAAACACTCTGAAGAATTATGGCGGATGCGCTTACTGTCGAGTATGATGTCAGAAAGGCTCTGAATAAGAGGGTGCTGCTCTCGTTGGCGTGCGAACAGAGCCGCCAGCAAGCGTTGATGGTGGGCGAGAATAGCGTCAATATTGAAGAAGACTTCCTGGATGAAGCCCTTCACACGATGTTGTGGAACAGCCAAAGTGGCAACGAGGGGGTCTACGAAGACCTGTATCGTTCGTGAGCGCTTGCATGGCAAGTGAGGGTGGGTTGAGAGCGCACATCCTTCACGAGTTGAAGGTCAGCGACGTAATCCTTCTCGGACTTGATGATCTCGAAAAGGATGGACTGTCGCTGGACTTCTTTCTTGTCAAGCACTTCACGCGCTTCAGGCGGTACGAGACGATACCATTCTTCGTCATCGTCGTACAGCTCGCCGCCTTGGAACTTGCGCAAACCCTCTTCCGAGTCAAGGCTGCCCTCAATTCAGTTTGGGAAAACACCTAAGACGTAACAAGGAGCACCCACGTTAAGTCGGATAGTTCGGAGGACAGATCCCTGACAGCAGTCTGAGCACTGTCGGTATGTTGACTGACGGTTTAGCGACAGTATTGGCGTACCTCTGGCGTGCTCTCAAACGAAGGCGGTCGGGACTCCCCGCTGGCGAAGTGGGTGGGCGTCAAGAGACTGTCTGGGCTCAGCAGGGAATCGCTCCTCGAACTTCTATGAGAGAGTCCAATAATGTTGCTGGGAGGCCTGTGAGAAGACCTGGACGATCTCTGAGAAGACGAGCGGTACAGCTGTGGTTCGGGGAAGGAGAGATGAGACTGCTCCGGCTCGTACGCGCTAGCAGGGCGACTTGAGGGCTGCGTGACCGCATCGAGGCTGATCCGAGAGGTTCGGGCTGTCGCAGAGGAAGGCGTGAAGCTGTAAGGGCGGCGATCTTGTTCGGGAAAGGAGAGGTAAGATTGCTCCGAATCATACACGCTAGAGAGCCGACTAGAGGCTTGTGGGGACGCATCGAGGCTGATCCGAGAGGTCCGGGCTGTTGCAGAGGACGGGGTGAAGCTGAGCGGGCGACGATCTGCCCAGAGGTTGACGGGGGAGAGTGGGGGGTCGCGGGCGGATGGCGAAGGGTTTGCGGGAGGAGCTGCGCCGGGTGGGATGGTGATATGCGGATGCGGGCGTTGTGCCATGGATCGGCTGAGGACGAGAAGGGTTTGCCCTGGACGCAGAAGAGAACGTGGTCGGGGAGCTGAGGCTGGAAAATGTCGGTGCTGATATTCAGTCCGAGGAGGAAGACATGACGCACCTCGGACTCTGATAACGGTCCGGCCAAGCTATTGATGGGAGTACGCTACAGCTCCAGGCAAGCTCCCCTGACGGATCTCTTCTGTTCTGACTGACGTATAACTCGTTTAGTTATAGCAAAAGCGTCCACTTGCTTCGCTATGGACGTCGAGGGTGGTGGCACAAAGCAACAGCAGGTACAGAGGAGCATCTGTGGCCAAGCTCAAGATCGAGAGGCATCAATCACGGGCCGCCAGCTCCTCGAATAAAACATAAGTGGCATTTATAGGGCGTCCAGCGGCGTCCATGCCTCTCAGTTACTTGCGCCCGCATTCTCGTCAACGGCAGATTTGGCATGTCTGTTGGTTCATAACGAGCACAGGTCAGTCATCAGCTAGACATTCGAGCCGATAGGACGAGCAGCGAACTGCTATGACGATAAGTATGCATGTATTGAATGGCTATCTGCGCTCCGACGAGCTGAGAGTAGAAGTATACCAATACAACGGCAGTCAAAATGAACCTCCGCGCAGTCCGACAGCCGTCGGAGAGTGAAGTACTGTAGCTCCGGCGCCAATGATCGTACGCGCCGGTGCGAGGGCAAGGTCAAGTTTTGTTGCTCTGCTGCTCTCACCATCATCTTCGCTCTGCAAGATACCCTCCTCCCCGCGCTGTATGCTAGGCTTGAGGACGTTACGTGGAGCTGGTCACCGCATATCTGAGCTTCGCGACGTCTTGACTGTTTGTTTGGTATAAAAACCGTTCAAACTGGCTCGCCCACCAAGCAACTTTCCCCCTGCTCAGCAATCGATAGCACTCGCACGAGGTATTGCTCTTTCCACCCTTCCTGCCCTTCAAATATCTCACGCCATCAACCGCGCGGCCAGTGCTATGCCAAACACTTTGGACTCAACCGTCGAGACACTCTTCAACAACGGCGGCGATGACGACTCTCTCTTCGGTTCTCCCCCGTCCTCGCCGGCGAGAGGTAGGTCACCGTCACCGCTAGCCTTACCTGGCGGGTCGGGTTCTGCACAAAACGTGGGGGCTCTTGCACTTCCTGGTTCCCACCTTGTCGCTGAACTACCCACCAATCCGCCAGCGTTATTGCCGTTGAGTGCGAGCGCATCTGCTCCCTCTCGACAGTCTTCGGTTCCGAGGAACTACACTGCGTCTGCTGTGTCGCAGTCCCGTCCCCCCTCCGCCCCTCGCACATCTTCCGCTTCGAGAACGGGTACGCCGGCCCCGCCTCGTCGATCCCGCCAGGAGACGACCGCTCGTAAAGCGAGGAAGGGCAAAGAGAAGGAGAGATCGAACACGCCGAGGCCAACACCGCCACCCATCCCTCTGCCCTCCCCTGACGAGCCTACCCCGCCGAATTTCCTCAGAAATCAACAGGCACTGTTGGGACTTGCAGGCATGGTAGGCGGCGTGAATCCCGCCAACCTCGCAAAAGTCCGTCATACCCGTGGCACGACGGCAGAAAATCCGATCGTTGTAGAAGACGAACCCGAGATCCAGCCTCAGCCGTCTATCGGGAAGAGGCCTACCCATCCTTCTCCTTCGGATCCGTCGCAATTGCCTCAGCCTTCGGCAGAGCAGATCCTTGCCACTCTTCTCAAGCAGAAGAACATCTTCCCTGTGGTTGTGTCTCTACTCCGTCTGCTGGCTCCTGGCGCGCCCTCTCTCGCGTCCGTACCGCCTGGTTACCCTCAGTACCCATATCCCTATCCTGCACCGCAGCCACACCCTTTTGCTCGCAGCCAGACTCCTTCGCAGAGCTCCGCGAGCGATAGTCGTCCGTCGACATCCTCTGGTGCGCCGCCATCTAAGCGTCGCAAGTTGAACTCTGTTCCGGCTGGCGCAGCGGACTGGGACGTTCCCTATCCCTTCCAGGAGGGCCAGGGTCCTGAGAATTACCGGGCCTCATGGGAACAGGCTCGGGGCAAGCAGCTGTTGAAGGATCTCGTGCAGCTCGTACATAACGCCGCGAGGAAGGCGGCTACAAAGGCGTGGTACACGCAGCACGTGCATCCCAGATATGCGCATCCCGTCCCTTCAGTCTTGAAGTATTATCGTCCTGCGACGTTGTACTACGGACTCGAGCGCGGCCAGTCTGCGCCACCGCCCTCGGCGCAGGCGAATCAACACGCTGGTCCTAGCCGAAGCCAGACCCCTGGAACGAGCACCCCTCGTGCTGGTGCGCCGTATGGGTACGGCGGGGGAGGATTACCTCATGTACCTGCCGCGTTCCCGCCGTCTGCCGCGGCGGCGCGGAGCGTTGATGGCCTCCAGCAACCCCCGAATGCGTTTGACCAGTTGGTGGAGTCTCTTCTTGCTGCTCAGCAACAGCAGCAACAACGTCAGCAACAGCAGCAGGAAGCGGCTCAGCACGAACACAAGGAGCAGACGGCGGGGTCAGCCGCAACTCCAGCTAGCGATCTGTCGTCCAGTACACCAACGGATCCCACGTCCTCATCTACGGAGGTTGCCGCGTCGCCTGTGTTCGACGAGAGTACGCAGGCGTTCTTCGACAACTGGCTGGAGATGTTGAACGCATTCCCTCCCGGCGATCCGAACGACGCGAACGTATGCTCTGATCAAGCTACTGCGCCTGCGTCCACGACCGCCATGGCGGATGGTGCGATGCCGATCTCGGACGACATGATCGACCCCGCGTTGCTGGGCATGGAAGTGCCATCGGGCAAGTCTGGATCCACGACCACGTCAACATTCCCGCAAACGCAAAATCGCTCCGGCGCCCATGACACGGCCGCAACATGCCAGTCCGTCCCTCTCAGCGCGACCTCCCCAACGGCTGCTCAACCAACGACGCCCTCTCTGGTCGACTCCCCTAGTGTGACGGCCTCTTCGCTCGCCGACCCTGTCGAGGGAGAGCCGGACCGCACGGTTTGGGCGCCGACATCATCGTGGGATTGGACGATCCCGGACTCGCAGGAGGGGATGAAGCTGCTGGACGAGCTGGGGGGGATGCCGATGGACGTGGACGTGGACTTGGACGCGGTGATGCGGGAGGCGTTCGGTGGGTTGGAGGCGGGTGGGGACGGCGCTGAGGTAGGGGCCAAGGCCGCTGCTGATGCGCCGGCCGGCATTGGAGGGGCGGACGGACGGGCGGCGGAGGGATCTCAAAGACAAACCGAACCCGGCGGGGAAGTGAACGCTTGCGATGCTACACCTCAAATCGTCAGCGGCGAACAGCTGTCCCCTCAAGATGGCTCATTGGCTATGCCGACAGACAACGCGGATCCGCAAGCGTCCCGACCCGCTCCCGCCTCTTCATCGCAGTCGGGCGCGAACGCGGTCCACTCGCCGTCTCAACACGTACAGCCTATGCTGTCCATCCCGACCTCGGTACATGCAGCAACTCCACCCGCAGCTGCTCACGTTCCCCCAGTTCCTCCGACCATCTTCGCGACACCGGCGCCGGTACCGTTCGCATTCGCAGCACCCGCGCCAAGCGCGTGCTCAATGCCCATGCCCGTGCCCGTGCCCGTCTCCGTGCCATATACCGACGCACCCCTCGTCAGCGCGCGCACCAAAGGCAAAGCCAAGGCGCTCCCCGGTCCCGCCCCTGCCGCTGCCGCCCTGATTGGTAGTGCGGGCGGCGGCGGGAAGAACGCGCATCGGCGCGCGGTGGTGGAGCGTGCGCGCGAGCTGCGCGCGGCGCTGGCGAAGGAGGTCGAGCGGGCGAAGGTCGCGCTGTGGGAGACGACGCTGGAGCAGGGCGTGCTGGTGGGCCTGGGGCGCGAGCTGGAGAAGGGGCTGCCTCGGACGGGCGGTGAGTGAGTGAGTGAGTGGGCGTTGGCGGAGGGCGGGGTAGGGGAGTTGGCGGTATGCTACCTTTGGATGTGTCTGTCTTGGACCGTAATGCAAACTTACGCTTAATCTCTCCGCGCTCGAAAGCTTGACGGTGCTGAGCGGAGTGCGTGCGCGCGAAGCCCGTCTGTCTGTCTTGTCTGCGTATGGCATGCAGCTGGCAGGTCTCGCGCGGAAGGTCGAGGCACAGAAGGCCGGTGTGGTCAGCGCTCGCGGGTTTGCGTTCGTTCCGCTGGAAAGGAAGGCGCGGAGACGTCTGAGGTCTGAGTCGCGTCGAGGGTGTTCCTCCGGCTGTGTGGTCCGTCAGGGAGGACTTGTCAAGGCGCGTTGAAGATGCACGGAGTTGAGGTCTTACGCGCGGATCCGGAGCCCGGGATGTGCACACTGCACGGCGAAGGCTGCGAGGTGGTCGGATCTCTCTGTGTCGTTGTTACAGTTACTATACTGTGCTCAAGACAGGATGCGTGAGACCGCGACCGGACGCGCAGGAGCATCTGCGGATGCCAAAGGCAGAGATGGACTGGGTGTTTCGTGTGGCGCGGGCGTGCGAGAGGCATCAGCAGCAGCGGCTTCTCGGAGCGGTGTTTGCGGTGCAATCGTAAGTACGGGCTGTTGGTAACATACAGTACGTGCTGTCGTCTGTGTGTGTGTTTCGTGACATGTAGTAGCCACTGTATGTATATTTGGAAAACCCGGCATGTGCTGAGGTACAGAGGTGTGTGCATCGTGTGTACGTAGCTAGTGTGGATCGAGTTGCGAACGACGGTCGGGCTGAGTGTGTTCTGAATCTTAGTTACCGGATGGGTGGCGGAGTCTTTTTGTCCGGTAGCGCGCTACGAAGAAGCGGTGCGTATGATACAACACGGACGAGGCAGCTCGTCTGGGCGCGTGGGTGCATGGCTACTCCAAGGAGAGAGAAAGCTGCTAGCGCAGCGACGGACAACACCCTCGAGGTGGGTAGAGCTGCGCGAGAGGTTCGAAGGCGCGCGGGAGAGAGCTCGAGAGGCAAAGTCTGGAATGGCAACACGCGCCGGGACCCCGGAGGGAGCGTGCGCTGTGAGACGCGGATGGTCGCGGGAGCACGGACCAGTGACTGCCCTCTGCCCGTCCGCGGTCGAGAAGGGGGCTCGGACGAGAGAGGAGAGGTGGCTGCTCGTGCTGGCTGTGCGTGGAGTGCCTCGGATGGCAGAGCAGAGGGCGGATGTGGGGGGAGAGCTGGCGGAGGGAGGGGAGGGGAGGGGAGGGGAGGGGGTGGCAGGGGTCGTTGTATGATGCGAGAATGAAAGTGGGCGAGAGCAGAGAGAGAGAGCGCGTAGACTGGAGAGAGAGGAGTGAACGTTGCAGAGAGAGACAAGAGCTTCCTCTCTTTCCTCCTCTCCTCGCCACGCTTCCGTCAATCCCGTCCTCGATCCCCCCTGCGACGACGACGACGACCCAGACGACGACCTCAAGCTCACCTCCACCGCCCCCTCTCTCTTCAACACACACGACCGACCCGCTTCCAGCAAGCACCGTCTCGTCTGCACCTTGACTTTCTCCTCTTTCCGCCGTCTCTACCCCGTCTTGTTATCGCCCCTCCCCTCCGTCTCCCCGCACCCCCGTCCCCGTCCTCCTTCTCTGCTTTCTCTTCTTTCATTCACACTCGGTTCTCCACCCATTTCTCTTCCAGATGGCAGCAACAGCCAGACAGTCAAAGCCCCCCAGGAAGGGCCCCGACCCTGCCGCCCGGTCCGTCTCTCTCTCTCTCTCTCTCCTCTTCCTCTTCCTCCCCTCCCGTCCCCGCACTCCCTCCTCCTCTCGTCCTCTGTCCTTGATACTTACCACCGACCCCGCTTCATCCAACAGCCGCACCAACGCCTGGGGCCCGCGCGCGTCTCCCACCTTCTCCCCCGGCCCCGCCAACGCACGCCTTCCCAATGGCAACCAGCAGCAACAGCAGCAGCAGCAGCAGCCCGCTGGCGCCTTCCCCCCTCTCAACGGGGCTCGCCAGCCCGACAACAACAACCCCCACGCCCAGGTCCTCCAGAAGATCTCCGGTCTGACAGTGCGTACCTCCCTTTCCTCTCACCCTCCCCCGCCTCCGTTTCCCGTCGCGCCGCATGACGCAGCGCATTCCTCCGTGGCTGATTGGTTCTGACTGTACCCTCGCGCCTCCCAGGGCACCACGATCACGATATCGACCAAGACCAACATGCGCCTCGAGGGCGTCGTCTCGTCCACCACCGGCGAGGGCGACACACAGGGCGTCACCCTCAAGGACGTCAAGGAAATCTCAAACCCCGGAGCTCCCCTCAGAGAGTCCTTCTTCGTCGCCGCTACCAACATCCAGGACTGGTCGTCCGGCCCCGCCGACGCCAAGATGCCCAACGGCGCAGATTGTGCGTGCATCCCACACCCCCTCCGCTCTCTTCTTTTCTTGATTGATCAGTATATTGACGGCTGTGCTCTCCCTCCCTTTTCCGTGTATGTCTCTCCGCGCGAACTCCGTTCGTTCCGGCGACCGCTCGATCATCCCGGTCCTGACAGCTTTCAAGACCGACACTGATATCTCCAAGGCCCAAGCCCGCCGCGAGCGTGAGCTGCAGGCGTGGCAGCCCGAGCCCGAGGCCAACCCCTCTGGTGCACCCGCCCCGGGGCAGACGACCACCCGGAACACGGACGAGGAGACGTTCGGGCCCGGTGCGTCCGGCGGCACCTGGGACCAGTTTGCGGTCAACGAGAAGCTGTTTGGCATCACGGGCAGCTTCCCCGAGGAGCTGTATACGACGAAGCTGGACAGGAACGCGCCGGATTTCGCGGAGAAGGAGCGCAAGGCGCAGCAGATTGCGAACGAAATCATGGGCGTGAGTGCTCCCGTCCTCCTCTCTGCGCCGTCGTGCGCTCCGTTACACAGTGTTTTGCTGACGGCTGCTGCGTGCAAACGCCCGTGGGCTGTGGATCACATGACATTACAGACCGCAACGAACAACCCACACATCGCGGAAGAGCGCATTCTGAATTTGAACGCGGACGGCTCCAACGCTAACGAGGAGGACAAGTGAGCGTCCTTGATCCTGGGAGCTACCCGTGGCAGTGCTGATGGCTCGTTCGTGTGCAGGTACGGTGCCGTCGTGCGCGGCGCGAACGCCTACGTCCCTCCTGGCGCTCGCAAGGCGAACGCAAACGCCACTACGCCGCCTGCGAAGACGGAGCTGCCCAAGGTCGCGGTCAACGCGCCTGACGGGTCCGCCGTCCCGCAGACGTCGACGACGTCGTCGACGCCCTCCGCTAGCAAAGTACCCTCGCCCGCGCCCGGCGCCACTGCGGGCGGCGGCGCGGCGAAGCAGCCCGCGGACGCGGTGCCTGCTTTCCGGAACTTCGTGTCGACGGAGAAGGACCGGCTGCTGAAGAAGAAGCAGGCGCTGATGAAGAGCGAGATGGACAAGCGGCTCTCGGACCTCGTCAACTTCAGCAAGTCGTTCAAACTGAACAAGCCGATCCCGGACGACCTCGTGCCGATCCTCGCGAAGGACGAGGAGAAGCAGCGGTTGATCAAGGAGAAGACCGTGCGCGATGCGGAGGACCAGCGCGCGCGCGCCATCGGCGTTTCGAGCACGCTTGCCGCTGCGCCTCTCGCGCGCGCGGTGCCGCCCTCTGCAGGTATCGCGCCCTCTGCGAGCAAGCCCGGCGCGGAGACCGCGCGGCAGATGCCCGCGGCGAAGGCGACCGCGAGCTCGGGCGCGGGCGCGGCGGCCGGGAAGGCGACCGCGACGGCGCCGAGCAAGGCTGGCGACGCCGGGAAGAAGATCTCGATGTACATCCAGCCGATCCCGCCGTTCAAGGGCAAGCGCTCCAGCACGAGTCCCGGGCAGCAGCAGCCGGGCGCGCAGAACAACGCAGCAGCGGCCGCGAGCGCGAGCGCGAACGGGGGTGGGAAGCCAGCGGCGAGCCCGCTGTCGCCGACGGCGGCGAACCGGCTGAACGTGAACGCGTCGTCGTTCCGCCCGACGGGTGCCGCGAAGGTGTCGCCGTTCTCGCCGGGGGGCTCGCCGAACCCCAACGCCGCGGCGTCGTCGACGTCGAGCCCGAAGGGCAAGCCCGCGGAGGCGGCGGGGGGCGCGGCGTCGCCGCAGGGCCCGCCGAACCCGTTCTTTGGGCCGAGGCTGCCGAAGAGGAGCCCGCCGGTGCACATCAAAGACGACTTCAACCCGTTCAAGCACCACAAGGTCATCGAGGCGTCGCAAGTCGGTGCGTCTCTCACCTTTTTCCCTCTCCTCTACTTTCCTCTCCTTCTCTCCTTTGTCGTCGATCGTGACAATCTCGCTGACATCAACGCAACCTTCCTCCGTCTTGACCGCGTCGACATGCAGCTCCGACGTGGCCGTACAGCGGGAAGCGGTACATGCAGATGTTCCCGCCGATCCAGCAGCAGCAGCAGCAGCCCCAGCAGCAGCAGCAGTCGCCGCCGATGGCTCCGCCGGGCCCGCCCCCGCCGATGCCCCCCGCGCCGTACGAAGAAGACCCGGCGGCGCAGGCCGCGCGCGGTTACGTCTATGCGTACCCGCCGTACGCTTACCCTGGCCAAGTACGTCTCCTTTCTGTCTGTTTTCGGATGGTGGCTGATGCGTATGTCTGTGTGTGTTTGTAGGTGATGCAGCCGATGATGGCTGGGATGGCGCCTCCGCCGCCTGGATACATGCCTGGACCGTACATGCAGCCTATGCCGTACCCCATGCCCCCGCCAAACGGTGCGTACCCGACTCTGCCGCCCGTTCCTTCCGCGCTGTCTGACTAGAGTTCCGGGACGCCGCAGCGATGTACCCCTCCACGCCGATGGGCCAGATGCCGCGTACGTCACCTCTCGCACCCTGCTGTATCTTAGTCCCTGACGATACCCGTCTCATGTAGCTCCGCAAGCTTATATGCCGCCGCCGCCGCCGCCCGGGACGTACCCGCCGCCACCAAACGGCGCGGGCCCGCGTCCGTCGATGCCGCCGACGCCGATCCCGTCACACGCGCACGCATACTACCACCACCAGAGCCCGCAACGTACGCCCGTCTCCCCTTCGTCCGTCCCCCCACCCCCCTCCTCGTCCTCCACCTCCGCGTCCTCCGCAGCGCACTACCCGTTCCCGTCGTACCCTGCAGGCTCGGGCCCGGGCCAGGCGCAGCAGGGACATGCACAGGGAGCCGGGCAGCGCTCTCCCCGTCCCCACCCCGCTCACCCTTACGCTTACGCTTACGGCCAGCAGCAGCAGATGGCTGACGGATACTTCTTCTCCCCCGCAGTGCAACACGCGATGCCGTACCCGATGATGATGCCCCCGCCCGGGCCCGGCGGCGTCCCGCCCCATCCGTACGACCCCAGCGGGCAGCCGCCGCCGCCGCCGGTGCCCATGGGCGGCGTGAGCCACGCCTAGGCGCCCGCTTTGGTTACCGTCGTCGTCGGTGTTCTTGTCGTCGTTTGTCGCTGTCGTCCTCCGGTTGTCGTCTTTCGCGCCACTGCATCTCATCGCCGTTTGCATCTCTCACGCATACTCGCCCTCGCCATACCACACCACGCCACGCCACACCCTCCTCGCCCGCCTCCGCATCCTTGTCCTCGTCCCCGTCCCCATCCACATCTACGTCCACGTCCCCATCCGCATCCACGTCCACGTCCGCACCCAGTCCACACACAAGTCCATATCGGTTCGCTCGCATCCACCAACGCCATCACAACCATCACCACCGCCGACCAAGATCTGCCGTTACCGTCGGCGCGAGGCGATGTGTGCGCCAGCTCGAGTCGAGGTTGTATCCATGCATCATGTCGCATCCACCCACCTACCCTCCCCCCGCTCATCTCTCGACGTGAGCGGGGGCCGCGCACACATCGTCCTCTCCCGCGCCGTCGTCGACGACGTTGATCTACCTCTCCTACGCCCCCTCCCGAGCCCGCACCCGCACCTACCGCACTTACATCCCACCCAGCCCGGTCTTTGGCCCTCCTCTCGTTCTACCCTTTCCCAAGCCTCGTAACCATCCCCCGTACTCCCCTCCCCGCACCGCTCGTTCTCCCTGCCCCACCCCTCTCCCTACTCCCCATCCCACCTCACCCCCACGGTCCGGCCTGGTGTTGTTTTGGTTTGCCATGTGTTGTCAGTTGCAAATTGTTGTGATGCAATGTTTCCCTCCCCCGCAAAAAGAGCTACGAGATACTATCGATGGATCCGGTCGCGGGATGTGTTTGTATGGTTTGTCGCTCTCTGGGCTTCTCTGGGTCTTGGATGGATGATGGATGATGGGATGATGTGGGCTCTGCAGTGGAGGCTAGGAGGCAAGCAAGGGTGGAGCATGCGTGCTGTGGTGGACGTGCGTACGTACGTGGTATATAACTCGATGCGGAATGACGAGGATTATGGATAGGCTGGCTTTGGACGTCGTCGAGCGGGTGAGTCGGATCGTGCACGTTGCGTTGTGCCGGTCGGTCTGCGCGGCTCAGGGTGGCGGGAATGGATCATTCAGATGTACGGGCATGGCAGGGTTGCAGTGGATGTGCCAAGAGGCTGTGCAGCGACTCGGAAACAAGCCCAAGTAAGAATTCGACCTTGTGATGCGGCCATCTCAGGAACGAGATGAGGCTCTGTGGTAGCGTATTGCGATATTCCTGCCATCCATAGGAATACACGGGGGAGTGCCACTGTACAGACATCTACATATGTATGCCCTCGTACTAGCCTGAGCATCATAGTAGCATGTCCTCCCTAACGAGTATCCGTCGTGCGTCCGCCTCGTCCAACTCCTGCACGCCTTGCCCATCGGTTATACCGCACTCCCACGCTCTCAAGCTGTGTCCTTTGACCTCCAGGAACAGTCGGTGGAATCGACGGTTGCCGTTCGCGAGGAGCCCCAGCAGCGGCTCCTCGGTGCGCATGTCCCCGTGTGGCGAAAGCAGGAGCTCGGGGGGCTCGTCGAGGAGAGGTTCACCCTCGTCGTCACCGTTAGAGACGTGCACGAGAATGTGGGAGACGTGTGAATCGCGGAGCGCATCGCCTACTTGACTCTGGAACAGGCCGCAATCCGTCGTCACCTGGTACACTAACCCAATGATCTGGGAGATACTCACCAGCAGCGAGTGGAAGGAGAGTTCGTGAAGCAAGCCTGGTGAGATGTCAATGATCAGATGGTCGAGGGAACGTGTCTGAGAGACCGCGTCTAGGAGTCGGAGGACGTCCTCCATCTCTAGAAGCCTGGATACGGAGAACTGTAAGCACCGAGGACGCACGTCGGCCAAAGCGGTGTGTGCGATCCGGAAGGGGTCCGACGGAATCCAGATCTTCACCCGCGCAGCGTCGCAGCGCAGACCAAGGCAATACAAGCCCACGAGCGATTCGACTTCGAGGAAGCGTAGGCCATTCGGCCAAGATCCGTGCGTGGTTTGCCACCGCGCGGCAGCGGTACGGAGGTCCTTCAAGGCGGTATGCAGGTCGAGGGATTGGCGGAAGGAGAACGTGGTGGCATTGGACGCTCTTTGAAGGAACAGCAAGTGCGCGTGCTCGACGTTGGGGAAGAGATGGACAAGCGGGCCTGTGAGCCCCGAGTCGGCGTTCCTCACGCTGTAGTCGACGATTTGCAGGTCCACAATGCCTGGACAGCGTGTCCCGCTGGCATCTAAAGTGACACCTGATAGCACAAGCTTGGTAATGCTGGGACCATGCGTTTGCAGGAATGGCCGGGGATCTACAGGGAGGGACGTGTGGGGGCTGTCGTCCTCCATGAACGCAAGGACGATGGTCTTGAGTCCGGGGCAGACATTGGTAAGAACGTCATGATAATCACGTGTTAACCCGTAGAGCTTCACGCTTTGCAAGGTGGGCAGCGAGGCGAGGACTTTTCGCAAGTCTTCAGGAGTGAGAGCCAGGACGATGCCTTGGATGCTTAGTTCAGTGAGGTGCTGTGTGCATTCCAGTAGTCCTGAGAGGAGTGGGACCGAATCTTCCAGCGTTGGCGAGTCTAGCGCGTCCGGCACCTGCCAAAAGTCGAAATTGATACATCGGAGCGGCGCAGAGAAGGCGGGATTACGAAGGCAGCCCGCGTGTACAAAGAGAGCAAATGAAGCGAGATTAGAGCGATCGAGCGCAACAGGTTCCCTGAGGAGAGCAGGAGATAAAAGGTCGTGGAGCTTGGAGCAAGTCCTGGACATTATGGAGAGGACCGTTCTGCTCAAGAGTGACTGTGTTGCGATGTACAAGAGGATATCGTCGTTCAAATCCAAGAGATGCATATCGTCCTTCACTCAAGGAGCGAGCTGTTCACTGCAATTTGAAAAGGATCAGATGAGTGACCGTGTTGAGAAAAGCGGGGGACGTCTACAGTACCTTACAGAATCTGAATGCTCTCAAGTCGGAGAACGAGAAAGACTCGAGGGCTCGAGTCAGCGCGGTCAACGCAACACAGCCACGTGGTTGACGCGGTCACCACCCATGTCATGACTAGGGAGAGAGAAGGGGAGAGAAGAGAGGGAGAGAGCCTGAGAGAGAATGGCTGGCTTAGGGCGAAAATGTGGAAGCCTGAGGGAATTCAAAACAAGGACGAACCAAGGAACTACTTAACAAACCGGCAATCATGATGTCCCGTCTGAGTCGCGGTGCATTCTCAGAGAGGTCCGAGTCGCCAGCGACCAAGCCTGAAGACTATGTGTCGACGAGTCGTAGAATAAAAACAAAAGTCTGTAGTAGCATACTATGGTACCAGGTATCGGAAGTAGCGAAGAAGCAGAGGGGCGATTATCCCCTCACCGCGCGTCCTTCCCACCCAAGACGGCAAGGCCGACCTTCTTCAGCAGGCCCTTCAAGCTGTTGCTCGCACGGTTGCAGTTCGCCTGCAGCCACGCCTCCATCTCTCCGCGCAGAGCTGCGAGCTCGTCGCTCACCGGCAAAGCCCCGTCCGCGCGCGCCAGCGTCGGGTTCAGCAGCAGGTCGAACAGCCGCGTCCAGAGCTCGCCCTGCCAGTACCGCTTGAATGGCGTGGCGAGCTTATGCCGCACGGTGCCGTCCGCCGCGGTAGAGACGACGGAGGACGCCTCGATGTACTTGCCGTAGAGGAGACAGTAGATGATGCCCGCGAGGCCGTAGTAATCCGTCTGGAACGTCCACGGCCGGCCCTCGCGCGCCTCGAAGCAGTCGCGCGCATCCGTCGGCCACTCCGCGACGTACCGCTGGCCGGCGGGGAACAGCCGCGTGTCGATCGTGCGCCCAAAGTCGATGAGCTTGATGCCCTTGTACGCCCAGCCGCCCGCGCCGGACGGCTGGTATACGCTCTCCCAGGCCGACGCGGGCCCGGGGACGTCCTCGAGGCGGAGCAGGCAGTTGTCAATCTTCATGTCGCCGTGGATGAAGCCCGCGCGGTGGAGGCCCTCGAGGAGGCGCAGGAGCTCGATCGAGAAGAACATGACGAGGAGCTCATCGAGGCAGGCGCCTTGTTGGGTGATGCCCGCCGACGGAGCGCGGTTGACGATGTCGAGGAGCGTCCCTTGCTTGCGGAGTTCGAGCACGAGGAAGGACTCGTCCTTGAACGCATAGAGCGCCTGTGGTGCGATGATCGACCGGCGAAGGTTTGCTGGAAGGGTGGTGTGTATGCGGCGGAGAACATGGAACTCCCAGAGATTCCGAGGTTTGACGACCTTCAGGGCTACACGGCTTTGCTCGTCCTCGTCATCCTCGTCATCGTCAAAGTCGTCATCGTCTTCGTGCTTTCGAGCCAAGTCGAGGTCAATCGCCTCGAAGACCGCACCGAACCCTCCCTCGCCGAGTTTATCCACGACAGAGAACCGCCGGCCCTGCAAGTGAACCTCAACGCTGTCCGCATCGGGCATTGAACGACTCGAGGACGAGTTCCCGCTCGCCCGCCGTGTCTTCTTCTTTGCGAACTTCTGCAGCACTTCGAGCTGCTGAGATTCTGAGCTCCGAAGGTCGTGGAAGGCAGAATCGGCGGGGATCAGCCGGAGGAGAGTAGAGATGATCGACGGGTCAAAGGGATTGCATGGATTCGATGGTTTGAATGAGGACGCGACGCCTAAGGCATCGGCCAGGCTGAGCGTACCCGTCCGTTCCTCGATGCGCCCGACCTCGCCTTCGTCTTCATCTTCCTCCTGACTCGCTTCCAATTCCGCCGCAAGTTGCGCGGCCGCTTGGACGGGATCTTGCTGGACGGTCATCCCAGGCGTTCCAGAGCCGCGAGTGCTCATCGTGAACTCGAATGTCCGCTCCGTGATAGGTGTCATAACATCGAATTGACCGAATCTTCCGCCCAGCGGAGCCTGGTAACCACCGGTGTGCTCGTCGACGTCGTCAAAGGCGGAGGCGTCATCATACATGCTGTCCTCGCCCTCGATCGGAATAGGCTGGTCCGCGGGATGGATAAAGCCCCCGTCCTCAAACGTTTCATCGTCGTAGTCGTCAGCATCCTCCGAGCTCTCGCTTGTTAGAGGGTCGTGCGACACATGGCCGCCAATTTGGAATGGTTCTCGCGAGGCGGGATCGTCGTCGGATTCTGTGGTCGGCGTATCAGGATCGGGTGCGTCCTGGTGCTCTTCCTGAACAGGCGGCTCCTTCTCCTCGTGCTTAGTATCGGTATCGGCTTGTGGCGGAGCGAATACTGGGCGCAGAGGTGTACGTTCACTCAGAACAGCACGGTTGGACGTTGAACTGGCAAGTGCCTGTAACGGCTTGGCCTCCTTCTCAGTGAACGGTGTGAAAGTCGGTGTGGGTGCAGGCATGCTGTCTGACTTGGGCACTGGTCGGCTGAAGACCTTCGGCGCGTTCTCGTCGCTGAACGGCATGAACTTCGACGCGCCCGCGCTGTCAGGTCTAGCGGATGCCGGACGGAAGACGCCTTCCGTGCCATTCTTCCCAGCCTCGTCCGCGAACACGTCCAACCGCCCTTGGGGGCGGTCACGATACGTAGCAGATGCAGGCGTAAGGGAGAAGACTGGGGGCCGTTTGCCCTCTTCACTATCGGTGTGGATAACAAGCTTCTTCAGGCTCCGCGAGTTCTCATCTCGCTTCGTGCCTTCTGCGAGCTCTGAACTGTCTTTCGTCGACAAGACGGCTCTGGGGCCAGGTCGGCTGGGACAGGGCGTGAAGGCTGGTTTCGCGGCACTCTCAGGATCTACAAAAGGCTGGATCTATGTCGGAGTAATGAGTAGCTGGTCTTGGAGTACCGACATTGGCATGCCTACCTTTGGCGGATTCGCAGGAGTTTGGCTCTCTTTCCGTGCGTTCTCGTCTACAAACGGCCGGAATGCTGAAGAGCACGTCAGATTCTAGCGGGACACGCTGAAACATACCAATTTCACTCACGAGTCCTAGAGGGCCCTGCGGTTGCGTTCTCATTACTCATTGCGCGAGACACCGGTTGGAACGGGACAGGAGCGACGGGAACGACCTTGTGAACAGGCGCATGCTTGCTGCCCGCAATCGACCCATACCGCATCGACTTGTCAGGCGAGTTGTACATCCCGAAAACGTCCGCAAGAGCCTCTTTCGTTGCCAGCGTCACGGTTGGCTCAGCACCCGCAGCGAAGCGTCGTGTCGTGGTCTTTGTGCCGCCACCCTTGCCTTCATCTGCATCGGCAAAGGACACACGAGGACGCGCTGCTTCCGGTGGTGGACCCCATTTCTTTCCCAAGAGACCCATAGACCGTGCGCGCGCCTCTTGCATGCTGTACTCGACGCCATCCTCGGTGAAGAGCAATCTCAGATTGAAGCGCAGCTTCTCTGGACGCTTTCCAGGAACGGGGGGAGCAAGCATGAGTCTGAACGGATGGTCGGCCGCAAACTGATGCCAACGCTGATCAGGTAGGAGCCCGGTGGTAGATGGGTGTGTAGAAGATTGACGATTTTCGGAGGATGAATGACCTGAGGAGCCCGAGGCCGACGTTCGAGCCACTTGGTGATTCTTGAGAGGATTCTTGCGTAAGGCTTGCGTATCTGCGGGCGCATTCTGCCAACCCACGGAACGGGGAGGTGATCGACGGGGAACAAGGGTACGGGCTTTGAACTCCTCGTATTGCCTTTTGAGAGGCTCCAGAGGGCGTGCACGACGCTTGATGGCAAGCTGATAGACTTTATCGGCTTCTGAAAACCTGCTCAACACGGTTTGTAAGCAACTGCTCGAAGGCGCACGATACGGAGGCCTTCAGCATATCAAACTGTCCTCCCCATCAGCATATGGGCCCCTCAACCCCAGAAACGGGCAGGAGGGCAGACATCCTACCAAGAATAGGGTATAACGGACCATTCATCACAGCGATAACTCACTTTCCGCGCTTTTGGAGTGCCTCTGCATACTCCTGGTATGTCTGCGCGTAGATCTTGCCAATGCCTTTCGAGAGGAGCAGGGCATAGATGACTATCGGGTCTTCGACGTGCTGCGCGTACAGGAGCCAGAGCTTCAAGTAGCGTAGATCGCTCTTATATGCGTCATCTTCCATAAAGTGCCTCGTGGCTTCGTCCAAGAGCTCGACAAGACCTGAGTGCGCAAGGTCATTCTTGTATGCTTCTGAAGTCCACTCGATGAATTCGACGTAGGCAGCTAGTGGATCGGCGTCTTCTCTAAGAGCGACAGCGAGACGACGTCGGTACTTTGCACGCTTCTGTGCAAGATCTGCGGCCTCGTCGGGATCCATGGGCAGGAGAGATCAAGCTTGGGAGGAAAGAGGTCGCGATGGGCAATGTCGAACCGCTTCGGAAACGGAGCGCGCGTGGTGGTCGCGTTGACCGCGTTAATCACGTGACTGTGTTAATTACGCGTCGAGCGCGCTCATGACGTTTCGGGCAGAGCGGCTCTGCAAGACTCCAGCTGTGCGGCCGCAGTCTATGGCCACAACTATCCAGGTTCTCACCACATCACCACATCGCGGTCAAGCCAATCCCTCGCACATTGCGCTCTACTTCGTCTATCTGCGATATGCGTATCTCAGATTTGAACGACGACGTTGTCTTTTGCATCGTAACGCAGTCACTCTTGCCTCGAACGGACCTCTCCGTCTTGTCCAGGACTTGTCATAGATTTCACCAACTTTTATCCCCTATCCTCCTCAAGCAACCTGTCTGGCTGAATCGCTCTAACCTCGCTTCATTCGCTAGTTTCGTACAAGCGGGCTCCCTCCGTGACGCCGCATTCTCTGTCCCACTGCGATCGATCAATTTCGACGTCTTGCCAAACTCGCCGGACTCACCAACGATGGAGGAGTCGGTCTCACTCTTCTCAGAACTACTGAAATACACTCCGCATCTCACTGAATTGGTCATTCATGACATCGTGCGGGCTTTCACTCCAGAACGCCTGCGCAACATCCTCGTGTCGCTGCGGTCCTTGCAAACAGTGACACTCTGCGAGTTGACCTCTAACTATTCTCGCGTTCTTTCCGACATCTGCCCGAACCTCAAGACCATCGTCCTTGCGCTCGTCGTGGATGAGAGTCACATCGACTTCCACGCTGTTTTCTCACCTGTAGATCCCCGCCCGTTCCTGCAGTCACACAGTCCCAGCATAACCAAACTCGTGCTGTACCAAGTCATCCTAGATGCTAGCGGGACACCCTTTCCAGGCGTTGTGGATCTTCAGATCAGCGACTATGGCGTGAGCGATGCTGACACGGGGTTCACAGGCCCTCTCGTCCATCTCTTCCCAAATGTAGAGCGCGTACAACTGCTGTCCCTTCAATCTGATCAGGGGGTCATCACTCCCTCGTTCCTTCATTCGGGCAGCCTGCAGGCCGCCACCGACCTCCGCAGTACATGCACACGCTGGCAAGACACGCACGGAACGTGGGCGAACGGTCTACGCCACATCGAGGTCGGCTCTCTCGTAGACCTCTACTGCCTTGGTCTGCGCTGCCATGTTGCGCGAGTGAAGATCTGGTTTCCGTCGGACCCTATAGGGATCGCGCACACCGCTTTGGCCGACGTGCGTCCTCGGTGCCTACAGTTCTCCATATTTAGGCTTCGCGAGATTGAGGACGTTCTCCAACTCCTGGCCGCGGTCTCTCAGATACGCTCCCTCGACCACCTGGTCATTGACGTCTCACCAGGCTTGTTCCATGAACTCTCCCCATTCTGGCTGCTGGTGAGTCAGTCCGAGGTCGTCAGGTTGTTATAGCAGATGATGACGCATCGCGCAATGCGGCGCGTCTCAGATTCAGCTACGCAATGAGCTGCTGGGGTCGTACGTGACGCACATCCTCGTGCACGTCAATGACAATGTGGACGAGGGAGTGCCTTCCATTAACGGACCCACCGCGTCGATGTGTTCAGCAGACATATACACGCGGGCCGAAGAACTATTAGAGCGCTTAGTATATGGCAACAGCACCCTCCATCGAGTATTCCTGGATGTCAAGGGATTTGGCCTGAGAGCATTGGAGCGCGGAAGTAACGGGGATTGGGAAGGGAGGCTAGAGATTCAAGAGGTGGACGCGCGACGGATCCTGGCTGCGGAAGACATGCTACTACTATGATACGAGGAGACCAACAACACGTCAGGTCCGAAGTGGAATTCTGCACAGCGTATGTACATACTTAGTACGTTCATGGTCAAGACCTGAACTAAGCTAACGGCAGTGACAGCCACAGGTGGTCGAGGCGTGCCGGGCTCAGAGACGCGACATGCTCGCCGTCTTCTACCTGAAATCTAGAGGATGCTCAAGACCCTCGAATGGAGGCGAAGCCCCAACTGGACCGTGCGAGGAGGACATTGCGTTACGTGCCAACCATACACGCGCCGTACATTGTGCGCTCACGATTCTGTGCGTTGTGGACCTGTACTATAGGCGATACCGTGTCGGTGCGCGGAGCCACCATTTCCATCCCCGCCCCAGGCATTACATGACAGTGTCATCGTCAGGCGTGGATGCAAGTGTGCCCGCACAGCGAAACACTTTGCGGTTAGCCTGATGCCTGCCTTGCTCTTGCTTCGGCATGCAGAAGTGTATCCTGATTGTTGGTACGATCGTTTTGGACTGTCGGTTTTTGAGGATGCGTGCGCTTCACATACAGCGTGACAGTATCGGGGCATACCTTGGGAAATCAAGGAGGGTACTCGATCGAACCGATCGAACTCACGAGGATATTTACATTCGAAATTCTGATGGACCGGGTGTCTGATACCTCTCTACCAAGCGTGGAGGGCATTATGCAAGGTGCCAAGTACTCACTTTTCACACTGCATAGTGAACAATCAAGCAGATCCATTACTAGGTCCGGGCGGGTGTTTACGGAGACTGCATCCGATTGCTAGTGCATTGAACATGAAGAGGGTTCAAAAATCCAGAATGAGTAAAATCGGGGCAAATGAAATACAGGAGTGTGAGCAGGCTACACATGGATCATATGCCGGAGAAAGTAAGGACAGGACGCGTTGGTGTCGGCAACGCAGTAAGGGGTGTGATGAGTGGGGGCACTGCAGTCGCGAGAGATCACCAGACAAGGCTACGAGGGCGTCGAGGATGGTGGAGGGGCCAGTTCCAAGATCTTGACGACGAGTGTAGCTTGCTGGGCACCGGAAGTTTCGGGAATGAGGCGAGGCGTAGATGAGCAGTGGATCCGGCGGCGGATTGCGTTTCGAGGTGGCGGAGGTGGAAGGTGGGCTGATGTTCCGAAGAAGAAGATCGTGGGATAGCGGAGACGTAGGTAGGGAGTTGTGGTTGAGGTAGTTGAGGGGGAGCGGGAAGCTCAAATGGGGCCCTCAGGCGGCGACAGGCGTCGCGGTTTCTCGATAAAGGCGTGCTTTATCGAGAATCGGGACCGCTTGCCAGCACCGCGCCAGGCTTCGCCTATCGCTCCATAGCGGACGAGGCGACAGCAGGACCTCCAGAGAGCAGTTCAGGGCTATCAGGACGTGCAGACAGACCAGAGGCAGGTCACAGAGGAGGAAACACAGTCGGAAGAGGGGATGGCGGAGAGGCGGGAGGAGGTGGATGAAGGCGGCGAGGTGGGCAGGGAGGCGACGACGAGTGGCTTCGTATTGGCCGTTCATGTTGGTCTGCGGGAGTACTAGTACTTGGCTTAATGCTGCAGCGAGGTCCGGCTCGAGAGGGCAGTAAGGCAAGTCGTGTTCTGAGGGCATCCACCAGTACGACCGGGCCCTTTATATGTTTCCCACTGGCACTAGGGCTGGCAAACGCGATCGGACGGAACTCTATTCTGTTGAACACACTCACGTGCAGACGCGACCGCGTCGTTTGTCGGTGTATGTTCAATTCGAAGGCGAGGGGTGGTGCCCGATATGGGCAGGCACATGCCGGTTTGGGACGCGGGCGTCGCTCAACGACGAGGCTGGTAGCCTCGTGGCGTGATCGGACCGTTGCCAGCGGCCGGCCTGAGTGCTGTTTCTCAAAATCTGGTGTACCAAGTCCGACTTCCCGAGATCGCCGTACGTCTTCTGAGGTAGCGAGGGCGTCGGTAAGAAGAACTTTCTGCAGCAATGTGAATCCAATGTAAATCATCCGTGAGATACTGTACTTTTGTATGCATGACGAGAAAGCAGAATACAATCCCGCTCACGACATTTCAACATCGCCATCCTCCTCGTCGCTACCATCTACATCCTCCCACTCCCCGTCCTCGCCGTCCGCTTCCTGTTCTGGTGAAGGCTGGATACCGAGGGCCTCGAGCTTCGCGATGAGTTCCCTGACATGCTCGAGGAGCGGCTTGTCAGGATGCTCCTGATTGATGTGCAGCTGAAGGATCCAAGGTGAGCATGAGCCGCACAAACGAACGACGGCAATTCTCCACACCATTTGACATGTCTCCAGGCAATCTCGTGCATCCCGCGCAAGCTCCTCCCAAGTCAACTCGTCTACTTTGCCTCCACTCTCCTGCGCCTTTTCGGCCATCAAGAAGAAACACCAGCCTTCAAGGTACCACGCTTCGACCTCTTGATCGTCCGTCGCCATAATACCTTGCAAGACGAGAAGAGCGGGCGTATAGAGCTCGAGTTCTAAGAAGAGCTTGACAAGCGACAGACGGCTTGGTATTGGCGGTAACCTCGGATCGTCTAGTTGCCACCCTGAATATCTACGCAAAAACAAAAGACCATTTCACGTACCGAGTTCGAGGTCCTTCCACTGGGTCCATGCTTGCTCCAAGCACGCTTTCGCGTCATCTGGTCGTTGTTGCGACATCCGTACGGAAGCGAGAGTTTGAAGCGCTTCTGTATTGCCAGGATCGGTCTGAAGTGCAAGGTTCATGAGGTCCTCGCAAGTTTTCTCCGCTGCAGGATCGAAGCTGCAAAATAGACACGTTCAGATTCAAGATGCAACCTGCATTCAAAACGAAAGGGTAGAGACTGACCATAGATCATATGAGGGATCCATCCAAATTTCTACCATGCCAATCAGTGCCCTGACGATGTTCCGCTTGATTTCAGCCTCATCATCTGTCGCTCCCACAGGATCGACCGCTCGCTCCTTGCCCTTCAGTTGACCGGATAGGATATCCACCGCCGCTTGGTAATGCTTGAGTGCAAGATGAGGATCGTCGTCGCTCAGTTGCGCAAGGTACAGATGAGCTGATGGAGGAGGTATCGCAGGAGCGTTGGGATGGGGAGGGATTAATGACGAGAATGTCTGGCAATGAAATGCGGTCGATAGCAGTGCAAGATACCAGCTACATTGAAGCATACCTCTTTCGCAGCCTCCAGTTCGCCAGTCTCAAGTTGGACCACACCCAACATCTCCTTTGCTTCGATATTTGCCGGCTCGCGCTCGAGCACGCGCTGCGCGAACCGCCCCGCAAGTTCGTAGTTACATTGCACGATCAGCTCTTGTGCCTTCTCCAGGAGAGCAGGGACGGACGGCGGGGCGGCGCTTTCTGCCGTATTCTCCGTCACCAGCTGCTTGACCTTCTTTGTTTTTGGTCGCGTTCGGCCCATACTGCGCGGCTTGCGGAGCGAACGGACTGAGCAAGGAAGGGGAAACCGAGTGTGTCGGGATTGAGATCGAGCAGAAAGAATAATTGGGCGCTTAGATCTGGATGTTTAAATCGGGCGCTCTTCGATCAAATTGTGGCAACGCGCGACTTGGATCCTGCCTTCATCCTGCAGCGCCTTTGTACCTACGACAGACGGTTTGCTACAACGATTCTCACAATTGCTGGCGTGGCATCCTACGATGGAGGAAATCAACGCGAAAGGAAAGGGCAAGGCTGCAGAAGATGTCCTCTTTCTGGAGCGGCTTGAGATGCTATATGAACAAAGCCTCTCAGACCTGAGAGCTTTCGCTGACCGCGAAGGCAAGCCCTTCGATGAGGTGCGTGGGCACGACCTCGAAACCCATGCGCCCGCTGAGGCCTGTGGTAGGTTCGGAGACGCATGGCAGAGATTCACTGCCAGTATCTCTTTGACCACCCGCCGGGTGGGCCGAGTTCGTCCACCGTGGATAGGAAGGGGCTTAGTGCGTCACATATCTGCAGTTACAAATGTTTACTAATCCATGAACAGTCAGACAAGCTCTCATGAATATATCCGAGCAACTAGAGTTTCTTGAGAGACTAGCTGGCGTACAATCCTTCTTCCTTGTGGTCGACCCAAGCGACCAAGCAGATGGAGGCTTCTTGGGTGGCACCGTGCTCGGACGAGAGTTCTGGCGGGGCCACCGCGGTTGCGGCTCATCCGGAGCGCAAGCCTTCAAGGCACAATGCCAACGTACACGCCCATTATGGCATGGATCACATCGCACCACCACCGACCCCAGGTCGCATTCAGCTCACACTGAGTCCGTCGTCCAGACGACCTCTAAAGGCTCTGCGCGAGAGCTGAAGGCAGCCCTCTATAGTGCGATGCGTGATGCATTAAGGTTTGATTCTTGCAATACGCTGTCGAACTTACGACTGACAGGATGTGGGGTTGAAGAGCTGCCTCTGGAATGCGGAATGCGGAGATGAAGTGGACAAATCATTCAAAGCTCGATACATACGGCGTGCGCGTAGTTGGCTGGCCCGACCACATACCGATGCGCAATCCGTCGTCGCTCTCAGTAGCGCAGAACCAACTGCTTTTCGAGCTGCTCAGCTCAGGACAAGTTCACTTCGAACGCATTGATGGTGAACGAACGACTGGCAGTTTGCAACCCAGCGCTGAACATTCGCCTCCACACCGAGATGAGGACGCCATGTTCGAAGATTCCATCGACTACTCGTGGGCGATCTCGGACTATGTAGACCACGCGTCCGATCCCGTGGTGAGTATCCAGGTCTCTGAATGTCAAGTTGCTGACCTCGTTCAACACAGCGGCGAGAGTCGGCTGATTATACCCCGGGCGCAGGTGTACACAACCATCCTGTCGACGATGGTATCTTCAGAGACACTCCCCAGTCGGGGTCAGATTTGAATACCGTGGAGCCGCTTTTAGGGCCTAACACGTCCAAGAAGAGGCGAGTCGAAGAGCGTTGAGGTGTGAGTACTGACAAGTTGTACTGTCACCCTTCCACCCCTACGCCGCTCGATATACAATATATAGGTATCGTTTCCTGCCAAGGTGGTCATGCCGCCTGAACGCGAGCAGATCGCTTTCACAAAGGAAAAAAAGTGTCTAAGCGATCTGTTTTCCTGAATTGACTGCTGGTACGCGAAACGGATAACATACCCTCCGGGGTAGGCAAGTCCCTCTGAGGACTTCTATAGACAGATCACCTCTTGAGCCCGAGCCCATTGAAGCGGCCCCAGGTACCACACGTACAGAGTCGAAGCTGAAGGAGATTCGATGACGAAGACTCAGAGTGCGAGCTGTGGCGTGGACGCTGGTTGATCTGCACGCCACGAGGCTACCAGCCTCTTCGTTGATCGACGCCCGCGTCCCAAACCGGCATGTGCCTGCCCATATCGGGCACCACCCTTCGCCTTCGAATTGAACATACATCGACAAACGACGCGGTCGCGTCTGCACGTGAGTGTGTTCAACAGAATAGAGTTCCGTCCGATCGCGTTTGCCAGCCCTAATGCCAGTGGGAGACATATAAAGGGCCCGGTCGTACTGGTGGATGCCCTCAGAACACGACTTGCCTTACTGCCCTCTCGAGCCGGACCTCGCTGCAGCATTAAGCCAAGTACTAGTACTCCCGCAGGCCAACATGAACGGTCAATACGAAGCCACTCGTCGTCGCCTCCCTGCCTACCTCGCCGCCTTCATCCACCTCCTCCCGCCTCTCCTCCATCCCCTCTTCCGACTGTGTTTCCTCCTTTGTCACCTGCCTCTGGTCTGTCTGCACGTCCTGATTGCCCTGCACTGCTCTCTGGAGGTCCTGCTGTCGCCTAGTCCGCTATGGAGCGGAAGGCGACGCCCGGCGCGGTGCTGGTAAGCGGTCCCAATTCTCGATGAAGCACGTCTTTATCGAGAGACCGCGACGCCTGTCACCGCCTGAGGGCCCTATTTGAGCTTCCCGCCCCCCCTCAACTACCTCAACCACAACTCCCTCCCTACGTCTCCGCTATCCCTCGCTCTCGCTTCGGAACATCGACGCACCTTTCACCGCCGCCGCCTTGAAGCGCAATCTATCAACTCACCTACGCCTCCCCCATTCTCGGATTCTCCGTCGCCCAGCAAGCTATTGTCACCGTCTAGGTCTTGGAACTGGCCCCTCCGACCCCTCGACGCCCTCGTAGTTTTGTCTAGTGCCTTCTCGCCCCTCCTCCCGCTCATCGCGCTCCTTACTGCGTTGCCGACACCAACGCGTCCTGTCCTTACTTTCTCCCGGCTCAGCATGAGATGTAGCCCACTCACACTCCTTTACTCTCCTGTACATATTTCATACGATCTCGATTTGTATACATTCTTGGTTCGCTGTATGCTCAAAGAAATAGTCAATATATGTATTCCCCATACATCACCGGCCAGTGTCACTCAGATTAAGAAGCCCGGCGATATCCCTCACTCACCAGTCATCGCCATTCGTCTGGAAAAGATAATTGGAACATAAGCAGTACGGCGAACGTGCTGCCAACGAAGTGGAGTGGTGAGCAATTAGAAGTGACTAGGATCGGTCCCAAGCGTTTATGAAGAGGTGCTATTATCCTCCTTCTTCCTGTCCTCGACCCTCGGAGCCATCTCAATGCCCGCAAACCCTTGAGAGGCCTGTACAACCTCATCAGACGCATCAGGCTCTAAATGGCCCTGTGCATTCCTTCGAGCGCTGAGAGGAACACGATGGTCACCCTCTGTAGCGGCGGTTGCAAGGTCTGGGAGACACTCACCGGAAGAACGTGTATGATAGAACAATGTCATCCAGGTTCCGACAGGAGGGATCGTCCAAAACGTCCTTGTCGATGAAGAACAACAGAGGCATGTCGACCTCCTCTCCTGCAAGCAGCTTCTGCTCCTCGAAACAGAAACATTCGACCTTGGCAAAGTACGGCGCAATCTGAGAATCACCACGGTCAGTACATATGCACTTGTTCGAAGGATGCGGAGACCCAGCAGATACACACCCGGTCAGGGGTGACGTTGTACGTCGCAATCCCGATGATGTCCTTGTCCGAGTTGTTCTTCGCCCTATAGAAGGCAAGGCTCGTCTCCCCCGGCAGGACGCTGACGAACTTCTGCTGAGGAACGAACGACCAGGGGAGAGCGTCGGACGTATCCGCGTTGAAGTGGACTTTGATGCGCTTCGCGTCCTCTACCGGGACGAGGCGGTCGGCTTCGAACTTGCCCATGCCGACCTTGGGCGTGCCGGCGAAGCCGGTCGCAGCGCAGAACATACGGTACAGCGGAACTGCAGCATAGGTGACGCCGATACCGAACACAATCTGGATTGGCGGGTTGCACCTACAAGTTAGAGAGGTAACATTTGGGGGACTGGGGCGGTTACACATACGACGGCGGTGGTATACATCAGAAGGCTCCGGTTCCGGGCCGCATAAAGCTCCTGCCTCGTCTTGAACTGCGGCCGTGAGCCTCTTGGTGGAGGCGTACTTGATGAAGAACTCGGACCGCTGTCCGTGGAAGCGTTCCGCCACGACGTCCGCCTCGCACTAGGAAATTCTCGGCGCAAGGAGTGCGCTGGTGCTCGCCATGTCCCCCGGGCGAAGTGGTGCAGATTCCTCTGTGCACGAACGTGCGGTCAGCAAGCCCCACGCTATCATCCATGAGTATACTCACATGCGCCTGACCGAAAGACGTGGCCGTAGGGAGTGTCGGCGCGAGCCATGGTGCCCGACAGGCTGGGCGGAGGAAGGCGGCGCGGAGGTGGTTCATGGCGAGACTAGAGAAATGGGCGCTCGTGCAGCTCTCCCGCATACCCTCACCTCCACACGGCGCGCGCGTACAGCATACTACTTACACACAAGTGCATCTCTTTGTCTCTCTCCTCTCTGCGTCAGAGGAACCCTCTCGTTGTAGCTGTTCGTTGGCCGGCGACCACGTTGTAAATATCCTTCCAAGATCGTCTTGCGTACTCAGTCGTGATGTCTGAAGCAGCGTCGTCCTCGTCCACTCCCAAGCCCCCGAGCTCGTCCGCGCCCAATGAACCTGCGGTGGAAGACATCGAACGGCTCCTCAGCAGGGAGGCCACTGCCTTTCAGCGCGAGATCGAGGTCGAGCGGATTCTGAAGGCATTCAAGCTCAAGTATGTAGCCCACTTGTCGTGTCCTGGGTACATCATCCTGAGCATATCGCAGCCCGTATGAGATCCTAGACATCAACCTGGAGGCGACAACGGAGGAAATCAAGAAGAAGTACAGGCATCTCTCACTCTGTGAGCCCACTCGCCCATCCAAGCCGCTCAGGCCATTGCCCGTGTAACTGCGTATTGACTGTCTACCGTACGTTGTTTGATATCCAGTTATCCATCCTGACAAGACATCCCATCCTCGCGCGCCAGATGCGTTCGACCTCCTGAAGAAGGTTCGTGCTCTCAATTCCATGGGGGTCCTCAGTTGAGCCTTCCGTGCTAATGTTGCACCACTTGCAGGCTGAATCTGAGCTGTCGGACAAGACGAAGCGCGAAGAGCTTGATGCGGTCATCAACCAAGCTAAGAACATGCTCCTGAGGGCCCAAGGGCTGCCTTTGAATACCAAGGAGGACGACCCGCGCTTGAAGAACTTGACTCCGTCATGGCGGCAGCAGTTCCTTGCCAAGGCTAAGGAGCTGCTCATAGACGAAGAAGTCCGCAGGCGCAAGTGAGTGTTCACGTCGCCTCTATCACGTTGGGCCTCATCGATCGCTTCTGACGACATTCAGGGCCGTGAAGATGAACCTCGCGAACGAAGGCCTGGAGGCGCGCAAGAAGGAAGAAGAGGTCAACGCGAAGAAGCGGAAGGCGGAAGAAGAGGCTCGCTGGGAAGGTAGGCCTTCATCGCTTTTACGCTTCGTTCTACACTGCTCACCGTCGCACTTGTCCAGAAACTCGCGAGCAACGCGTCGAGAGCTGGCGGTCATTCGCCACCAACTCAAAGAAGAAGAAAAAGACAAAGGTCCAGATTCTCGGCTGAGCGCAGGCCATCAGCGGCGTCTTCCTCCCTATGGCTGTACAATAGAGGCTCCGTGGTGCCACGCAGTGCCGCGATATTCGTATGCGTGTATGTATTATCATTCTCTGAGTGAGGTGTACGGTAATAGACTGGGCTTTGGGATTCGTATCGACGTCGATTGGGAGGGGGTAAACATACAACAAGGGTATGGGTATACTACGGCTGGATGGATACACCAACGAGAAAGAAAGGACTCGTGCATCCCTAGTGGAGCACAGATAACGGGGCAAATTACAGTCGTATACAATATCACCCACCATTAATTCGTACGTCGTTTTCCTGGACTTCGCCCTAGACACTTCGTCCTACACTAACGCAGGCAGCTGGCACGCCATCGACGTTAGCGCGCCTTTGTCCAGCTGCAGCCTCAGTCTGATAGGTCGATCACGTCCTCCTGCTCGACGGAGGCGACGCGCCTGCGTACATGCCGCGTAGGTGCGGGGACGTTCTCCTTGTCGACCTCGATTTCGTCGTCGCTGATATCGATCACCTCCATCGGCACGTCTCGCCCCGCTCCGTTGCCCAGGACCGAGCCCGCGCGGGACTTGGCGGTGCCCGTCGCTGCTGCTCCGTTGCCGAGCACTTTGCTCGCGGACTGGCTCCGCGGCTCGGCCTTCACCTGCGTGCCTACCGCAATTGAGGCGTGGAATTGCGACTTGCCGTTCGACTGCGAGGACGCGCCGTGCAGGTAGGCTTCCTGCTCGACGCGGCTCACCTGTTCCAGGAAGCTGTCGTCCATCTCGAAGTCGAACGGGTAGTCCTCCGAGCCAGGCTCGCCGAACGAGAGGTCCGCCCGCTGCTTGTCCTTGCCATTGGAGCTCGTGCGCGTGCCCGAGGTGAAGAACTCCTCGTCGTCGCTGTCGGGCACTTCGACGGGGGGCGCGCGGGGAGGCGACAGGCCGATCGCGCGTTTGAGGTCGTGCATGGCGCTCGCGTCGCCCGTGTCAATGCGCACTCTGCCGGCATCTTCATCTATACGCCCGTTCGCGACGCCGTTCGAGCTGCCGTTGGCCGCTGCCTTGCTGCTGGTGCTGGCGGGCTTCGAGAAGTAACGCGAAGATTGGGCCATGGTATCCCGCGGTGGAGGATCGCGTGAGGGCGAACGGCCTGCGCGACTGGGCCGCTTGCGACGGCGAGGTTGGCCGGCGTCATCTTCGTGTTCTCGTGCGGGCTCGCGAAGGGAACTAGAGGGGCGTGCCTCTGCTAGAGCTTCCGGAGGTGGAGAAATGTCGCGGAGCGGGGATCGCGGGGGAGAGTCCACCCCGCGGGCTTCTGCTGCTGCTACGGCGCGTGGGGGAGTCCTCGCGGGAGCAACTGCAGCAGGCGGGGGAGCGGGAGGCTCAGCTGGGGCTGGCCGCGGTGCTGGTTCGTCTTCGACAGGTTCGCTAGCAGGCAAATGCGGTGAGCGAGCTGGACATGCACCGTCGGAGAATAGTGTGCTTACCCGAGCTTCAGCTTGAGGGCACGGAGGAAGATGGCGTCGCGCTGCGCGTCCCTGTCTGCTGTCTGGTGACCCATGAAATGAACACGGTCTGGCTGGAGAAAGGCAATGCCTCTTCGTATTGGCACGTCCTCGATGATCATCTGGTTGACATTGTCAGCGCAATGGCAACGAGGCGGTCGGCCAAAAACTCCCAACCTTACAACCCAGCGGTGTCTCCCCCAGCTCAAACTCTGGAAGTCGCTTGAACTCGATCGCAGGCAACACATACGCTCCGTCGCTAAGCTCAAATCGCAACATCGATCGCGGATACTTGGGCATAGGCTTCTGTTCACCTGCATCCCTCTCTCCCTGTGCATCTCTGAGCTCTGCCTGCTTGCGCCATTCTGCGCGCGCTTCGTAGGTTTGCATTAAGCTGTATGCGCTGTGTCCGATTTCCGTCATTCCGATCACTTCGACGAGAATCGGGCCTTTGAGGGTCGTGTCTCTGCCTTGGAAGATGTCTTCAGGGAAGCCGGTCCCAGACAGCATGCTATCTGCGAAGTCAGACTCGAGCAGCTGCTCGTTCACGTTTGTGAGGATCTTGTCCAAGTCACGGCCGGGAACGAGACTAAGCTCCTGCTCGATCCAAGCATAGCATCCTTCTAGCCATTCCTGCAACGCAGATCAGCAGAGAAGGACAAGGCGCATGATCACAAGGTCTTACTGGGTCGACTGCAGGACGCGGATAGGTGCGTTTCAGCCACTGAACCACTTCCGCTGGTGGAGGTGCCATGATCGAAGCAGTTGTCGAAGGGAAGGTGAAGGCTGCGCACGACCACTGGACCACGCTCAATATTTTGGACATAACGCGCGCCCGGGGAAATCACTCACCGGACCTGCTGGGATCGTCCGCTTGCGCTCACGGAATACAATGTGGCAGGGTGTATTTCAACAAGATCGCAGCTGTGCCACGAACCCTGACCGGAATGGTATGGTCTGCTCTAGCATAGAAACGAGGATCAGCCTTGTTCGACGAACTCGCCACATTATGCGCAAATGTCCGTCGCGAGTCATACCTGCTATGATGCGAGACGAGCAGTCGGTGGTTTGCTTTCTCAAAGAATTCTCCTGTGATTGATTTCGTTGCTTGAAGGATCGTGGTGTTGTACGAAGCGAAAGGGAGCGTGGCGGTGATTGCTGAGCGCGATTTGCTCAGCTCAAGTGAGCACCGGCGGTCGCACTATGTACTCCAATGGCCGGCTTGGCGACCCGCGAAACTTGCGAGTGTGATCTTCGTGTGCGTCTGTTGTCGTGCAAGTCGTGATGATAACGCGTGGATGGCGGCGCGCGTGGGGAAAGATGATGGTCGAAAGGAAAGAAGGCTTTGCGGAGACTTTGTCCCGGCGCGCTGCTGCACTCAGCCACAGCGCGAACGCGTGCCATGCCCTCGCGACGCGTGACGATCCTCCCACGTGATCTCGCTTGCCGTGACAGCCTGCCGCTTGCCTTGCCTCGGACTCGGAGTGCCTGAGCTGAAAGTCACAGTGCTCCTTCACCCAGTCGTCGTCCGGGACGCTACGAATCAGCTTGACGCGGTTCTTCGCATCCACCACTTCTCCAGTCACTCATAGAAAATGTCCTACAAGCGACAGTACATTCGCTCCTAGATGCTTCGTCTGGCCTCTCGTTCCCTCGTTTGTCGTTTCAGCCACATGCAGTCCCCGTCTGCTTGCTCTCAGGCAAGGTCTGCTTCACGGACGTCTACACCCACGCTACCGCGACTTCCTGTACCGGACCTCCACAAAACGCTTCAAAAGTATCTGAAGTCCTTGGAGCCTTTCCTACTTGAGGACGAAAGCCGTGGAGGCTCAGAATACGGCACAGCGTATGACACTCGAGTGAAATTGGTCAATGACTTTGAGCAGGGCATCGGAAAGCTCTGTCAACAGAGGCTGCTAGGTATGCCACCTTCACTTTGTTGCCGTTGTATGCGATTTGACGAGCTCAGAAATCATTCACAGAACTTGACAAGCAGTCACCCAACAACTGGCTTGATGACAACATCTGGCTCAAGAAAGCGTACCATGAATGGCGGGCCCCGCTTATCGTCAACTCAAACTGGTGGCTCGCCTTAGGCGATGACCGGATGGTGCCGCGCTCCGTTCGACATCCTGCAAAACCTGCGACCGGCTTCACTGCCTGGCAAGTCCGACGGGCTGCTTGGCTAACCCATCGGGTCTTGGATTTCAAGTCACGGCTGGAGCGGTCAGTTCTCTGAGGTTTATCAGTATGCACACAGCTAAACATGTTGTAGGCAAGAGGTGTATCCAGATACTACGCGGACGGGTGCGTGATACTCTCACTCTTCTACTGCAGACGCTTCTTGCTGACGTCCAGCAGGCCTTTGGTTTCACCATGCGGCCCTTCAGGTGTTCAATACCTGTAGAATACCTCAGCACGAATGCGACCGTTTCTCACCAATTCCGAGCCCAACTGACACAGACGCGCGCAAGCTCCTCGTCATGGTCGCTGGCTGGATGTACGCCATAGACGTCCTTACGCTCGATGGAACGCCTCTCCCACCCGCTCTCATTGAGGCGCGACTGCATGCCGTCATATCTGACACTGAGGCCCGTCGTCTCCGCGGGGAGCATCCTGTCGACCTGAGCATCCTCACCACGGACGAGCGAGACCGTTGGGCAGATGTTAGTGTTCGCTTCTACCCGAACGGATCCCCTTCTTACGGTAGCTCTGCAGAATCTTGCGCACATTCTTGCCCTCTCTCCGTCCAACCAAAAGATACATCGCACGATCACGCGCAGTGTCTTCGCTCTGAGTCTCGACGACTACGAGTACGCTCTTCCGGAGTTTCGGCGAACATCAGACCCGGACCTCACCGCGCACTTGCACAATATCCGGTCTGGACACGGCGAGCGGCCCGGCTACAATCGGTGGTACGACAAGCCCTTCACGCTCATTGTCGAGGCGAACACGCGCGCAGGCGTCCTCGGCGAGCACTCGCCCGTAGATGCCCTTGTGCCGAGCATCATCGCCGACTATGCGATCGTGCAGGAGGTGGACGAAGACGCGTTCGGGCGTCCGCTCGGTGATGGCATCTCGCCGCCTCCGACCAGTCCTTCTGCGGACGACAGGGTGGGGTGGGAACGCCTCGATTGGGTCGTCGACGAGCACATCGTGTCAGAATGCGGGAGCGCTGCCATACGGGCGAAGACGATCGTGGACGACTCGGACAACGACGAGCTCGTCTTCGACTCATACGGCGTCGACTGGATAAAAAATGACGGTGAGCATGCTCGCCCTCTGCGCTCGCTCGCGCACAAGAACTCACCACGACTATCCAGCTCGTCTGTCGCCGGACGCCTACATTCAGCTGGCGATGCAGCTCGCGTGGTACCGCACGCGCGGCGAGTTCACCGCCACGTACGAAACAGTCCTCACGCGGCTGTTCAAGCACGGCCGTACCGAAACTATACGTACGTTCACCGCGGATGCACGTGCATGGGTCCTCGCCATGATGGACCCGGGCACCTCGGTAAGCTCCTGCCGTCGACATTGCTGCTCATCCTGCTCACCGTGACCTATTTGCTCCATCTAGGCTGATACACGCCTCTCGCTCCTCCGCCGCGCGCTGCAGACGCATACGCAGCTGACGCGCGAGGCCGCCACCGGACGCGGAATCGACCGCCATCTCCTCGGCCTGCGGCTGATGCTACGCGCCGACGCTGGCGAGCGCCATGGGCTGTTCGAAGATGAGCTCTTCACAAGGAGTCAGACATGGAAGCTCAGCACGAGCGGTCTGAGTGCCGGATACCAGTTTCGTGGCACTGGGTATGTTGGCCGGTTCAATCCATGCGCCCTTCCATCTGCTGACTGTCGGGATCTAGCTTTGGTGCATCATATGATGATGGTTATGGGATCAATTGTATGTCTGCCATGTTTGACATACTCAAGGCTCAGTTCTTACATCTTCACAGATATGCCTGCTCCAGACAACATCAGATTCGGAATTGAGTCCAAGCACTCTTGTCCACAAACAAGTACCCAGTTATTCAAAACTGCCATTGCAGATGCACTGCAGGACATGCGAGCTCTCTGTACACCTACTCTACATTCACACCTATAATCTCAGCTTAATGCACACATGAGCACTACTCAAAAGCAATATACATCTCAATTGCATAGGAATCCACCAGCACATACAACATGTCATGCACATATGGTACAAGGTACGCAAGCTACAAGCATCATGAGAGCAACCAGATTAGGCCTCTGTGAGGATATGCTCAGGGTTCACCCAGATATCATCCCCCCAGGCTGCAGCCATGCGCCCCACAAGAGTGCTGGAAGCCTTCTCACAGACAAATTGCCATGAGGTTACAATGTACATGCCTCGCTTGCAACGAGTGAGCATGACATTGGTACGGCGGTAGTCAGCGAGGAAGCCAAGGCCATTGGAGCGCACAAGGGAGACAATGATAAAATCCTTCTCATTGCCTGACAAGAAGGTTGAGGTCAACAAGAACATGGGGACTGTGAGATGAAGCTCACCTTGGAAGGAGTCCACATTGAAGCACTTCTCCTGCCAGATGAGGCCCTCCTTCTTCATCTCCTCCTCGAGGAAACTGCGCTGGGAGTCGTATGGGGTGATGATGGCATAGTTCTTGCCATCTTCCTGGAGCTGTTTAGCAATTTTAAGGACTACAGCTCTTTCATTTGGGTTCTGGCAGATGGACCATCAGTCACTGCTAGTAGCACAATAGAAATGTGGGATGCTTACATGCAGACTGGTGCCATGTTTTCTCTCTCCAGAGTCTTCAACATGGACAAACCAGCAGGAAGGGGTTTCATAGGGTACAGGGTGGTCAGGGTTGGATCGAAGCTGAGAGTCATACACAGCTTCAGAGACAGCATCTCCTATCAAAGGGGGCATGCGGTCTGAGAACAGTGGCTGAGTCATGCTATAACAGACAAGATCAGGCAAGCCTTACATTGGGTGTCAAGGAAGAGGATAGAATCCCTGAGGTGTTCTACCTCAAAGATACTTCTCATGTCCCCATCTTGCTCTGAGCCATAGGGAGGCACTGGTGGAACATCAGTCAGGTTGGGGACTGTATTGGAGAAGGCAGAAGTAGACTTACATTGCTTGTCATCCCCTATCAAACATAGTTTACGTATAGTAGGAAACTTCTTCAATGGATCCACATAGGAACCAAGGGTGATTTGGCTGGCCTCATCAATGACCACAGTAGTCACTGGGTTAGCTGTGTTGAATGTATGGATAAGGGGGTGGGCTAGCATAGAGAGGGTGCACAGGATCACAGGGACACCCCTTATCTCCTTCTGAGCAGATTTGAACTGTTGACTTGAGATGAGGTTCTTGTTGAGACCATGATAGAGGTGGTCATGCCTGCAAGCACAGTGAATATCCCAGAAGACCGGAAGAAAGTGTCGTGCCCACCAGCCAAAGTGGAAGTCCTTGGAGACCAGAAGCCGCCAATTCATGAAGCCAACATCTGCAAGCTTCTCGGCAATGTTCTTGACAGCGATGTTCGACTGAGCCATCAGCCAGATGCCTCTGGCCCCTGCTTGGACAGCAGAGACAACAAAGGCTGCTATGACTGTGGTCTTACCTGGAGCATATATTAGTATATGAATAAATGGAGGAGATGGGACTCACCAGTTCCCGGAGGGCCTTGGAGGATAGTGACACGGGTGTCATTGGTGTTGGAGAGCATGGCCTTCACGGCCGCTTCCTGAGAAGTATTGAGAGGACGGTTGTTGAGAGTCAATATGGGTGGAATGGTGTCAGATTCTGTGAAAGTGTCGGGCCAGGAGAAGTCGTCGGATGGTTGGAAGATGTATTGTATGAAGGGGCTGATGAAGAGGTCGAGGTCACCTTGCATCGCGCGCCGGACCGTCCCCTCGCGCGCGATGTCCGCCAACGTGGGGCCGTCGCGGCCCTCAGTCACGATGGACCTGATCTCGCGGCCTTCGAGGTTGAAGTTGGTCTTGATGACGGTGTTGCGCCCCATGACGTTCTCGACGGTGCCACGGATGACGATGTCCATCCCCGTGTTCTGGTCGCGGACGGTGATACGCTGATTGGTCTGCAAGACGACGATCAGTCCAACTTGCATCACTCAGACGTACACGGCTGGGGACTCACATCTTTCCTGAATCTCGTATCGTATCGTTCGGCCTTGACTCGAGCGCTCTGTTGCTTGGTCCTCGCGGCCGTGTACTCATTTGCTACCGTCGCCCGCGCGGTTAGAGCGAGACGCTGCTCTCCCCGGCTAGTCTGTGCATAAACGCGAAGTGCCTAGAGCACACCGAGGACATCGTCAATACACAATGCATCGCCCGGAGATCAGTCGATCACGACGCACCGCATCCGTCATCTTCATGGTGTTGATCCTCTTCGCGCCCTGGAAGCGATCCTCCATCCCAGGCAGCGTAGGGAGGCACTGGGCGATCCAGGCTTGCAGAGCGAGGGATGTGGTACGCCTCGACTCAAAGATGGAGCTCTCGAACGTCGCTTCGACGTTCTCGTCCATAACGGCGACACGGTCCCCGGCGGCGAACTTGATGGCAGCGAGTGGCGTGCGGTGCGACCCATCGCACGCATCGGGGACGTCGATGCCATTCACGATGCGGAGGTTCTGGTCGGCAAAGAGAGCGATGGCGAGCTTGACGCAATCGAACGAGAGGAGGAGGACATCGGGGTTGCAGAGGACCTCGGCCGCGAGGACTTCGCGGCCTTTGTACGCGTTCGCACCCTTCCCCTTCGCGTGGAACTGGATGATGACCGCCTTGTTGCTCACGGCGAGCGCAAGGCGCGTAAGCGTTCCGTTCTCGAGGTAGATGGGGGCCACACCGACGAAGCGCGGGGTCGGCGAGCCAGCGAAGAGGTCATCGAAGAAGTCCTTGGACAGCTTTGATTCGAGGACCTCCTCTTGCATGGAAATCATGTCGAAATCATGGTCGAGGAGATTCTGATAAATCACGCGGGTCTTTGGGGGCATTGTGGATGAGAGGTCACCCTGGGTAGACTGGAGTCGTCTCGAGGGTGACAGGAGAGGAGGAGGGGTTAAGAGAGTGGGGTCGGAGGAGGGGAGGGACAATGCGGTTGCAGCATGTTGACAAGAAGCCACCGAAAGCGACATCTTGGGCCTCGGGACGGGCGTTCGACAGCCCCAACTCTCCCATGTACTTATACTCACAGGACAATTTCCGGCGATAGCCCACTGAATTCTGCATCTCCTGATAGTTCAATTCAGACAAGAATACTGCCGCAGCGCAATCTACCGCAGCGCGTTTCGCAGGTTCGGGTGCACGAAGAGATATATTGCAACAGACACCGAGCGCAGTGGAATCTAGAAGCGTGACGATGACGAAGACAAGACAAGCCCGTGCGCAGGGTAGGATGGCGAAAGACAAAAGAGATGGGCAAGGCGGACGCGTTTGTCGCGGACGCGGTACTGCAGGAACTTGAAGCGCCGGTCGTGTTGTGGGCGCTTCGCAGCTTGCTGACAACTTTGGAGCTCTCAGAGGTTCGCAGCGTCTCCTTTGACTTGCTCACCACTCTCACCTCGTCTTCACTTCATCATCCTCTTTCTCTTCTCCGTGTCCTCATGTCTACGCCTATTCTGATTGGTGTGGGCGCTATTGCTGCCGCGGTCGCTGGTCGGTCATTAATGCGTCGCGGGCTCATCGGCGGCAAGAACGCCGCCGAGCAGTGGGTCAAGGGCGGCTTCAAGGCCAAGATGGACCGCAAAGAAGCCATCGCTATCCTCGGGCTCAAGTAAGTATCTATCCCTTCTGCTCGGATGGTGCGTTAGTTGACGAAGAGTTTTGTGTCAAGGGATGGCCCATCGCTGAAGAAGCAGCTCAAAGACGCGCACCGGCATATCATGCTCGCGAACCACCCAGACCGCGGCGGTTCGCCCTACCTCGCGAGTAAAATCAACGAGGCGAAAGACCTGCTCGAGAAGATGGAGGGTCGGTCACGGTGATGTTGAGGACGGGGTGTTGCTTGGTACGTCATAACGTTGGTCGATGCACCTTTGAAAACGGCAGCTCACAACAGCTCATCCAGTCGTCTATGCTTCCGGATTTACGATGTATTACCGCTCTAATGATGTACACTCTTCTCCAGTAATACCAGCTCCGTTCTCTCAAATTCCTCTTGCATGGGTATGGTCGCTTTGCCTCGGCAGGAAAGCTTGGTCTCTCTCTCCACATTACCTCTGAGCCCCACCGCCAGCGCTGCTACGATGCAGCGCACCACGATGCAGTCACTACTCGCTGTACCCGTTCATCTGTCTCCGCAATCCCTCGCTCGTCCTGCAGCGAGGTCGAATTCATGTCGATCGCCTTGCTGACTAAGCAAACACCTCTTATCACCTTCCGCGATGTCCTCCACCGATCTCCCGCCGTCAAAACTTGGTACGAAGGAACAGTGAGTTTGAAATGACACCGCTACGCCAGTCCTTGAATAACAACCCCCAGCTGGGACGATGTCTACTCGCACGAGCTTGCAAATTTTGCAGAGATCGGCGATGAGGGGGAGGTGTGGTAGGTGTCTCTCTCGCCGAGTATGCGGTCCCATAACATTTGCCAGGATGCTTAACACAATGTCTATCCTAGGTTCGGCGAGGACAGCGTAGAAAAGATGGTGGACTGGACGTTGGAGAACGTCTCAACAGACCCTGCGCCGTACATTCTCGAAGTCGGTGCAGGCAACGGCAACCTGCTGTTCGCGCTCTGCGAAGCTGGCTATGATCCAGAAAAGATGTGCGGCGTTGACTACAGCGCAGATGCCGTGAAACTCGCCCAGGCCATCGGAAAGTCGAAGGCCTCGTCCGCAGCCGCGGAGAGCGAGGCGGACGAAGAGCCGCCGGCGCTAGTCAAGGCAGACAAAATCACTTTCGCTGCGTGCGATTTCCTCCGGGACGAGGTGCCGCGGCTGGGTGGGATGGAGGGACCGGAGTCGGGAGTCGCTGTGTGGAACCTTGTCCTGGACAAGGGGACGTTTGACGCGATTGCGCTGGCAGGAAAGGACGAGAACGGGCGGTCGCCGGCCGACAGCTACCCCGCGCGGATTGGCAGGGTCGTCAAGCCTGGCGGGATGTTCCTGATCACCTGTAAGTCCCCACAACAGTCGGCTCTTTTGCGCAAGACCGCTCAGTGGATGTGTCTACCGCAGCGTGCAACTTCACTGAGGACGAGCTGAGAGCCAAGTTCGCGAGCACTGAGACGGGCTTGTTCTTCCAGTAAGTCAATCGCCTGATTCTCGCACATCATATGGCTAAGCAGAGCGCTTCAGTTCCAGGATACCATGGCCCACGTTCTCCTTTGGCGGCCATAGTGGCAATGTGTATTCCAGTGTAGCGTTTCAGAAAGCATGAACTCCATGATAACAAACAGAATGGTGGCCTTGTATCCGGCGGCAATCGCTACGCCTATCATATTACGGGAACAACCTCCATACCCGTCCGCAATGTGTCCAACGCAACCTGGCTGGCCCATTTCAAGAACCCTTCTTCCCCCTTGAACGCTGTCTGGAGGAAGTACACCAAGCCTAGCGCGACCGCCTGGATCTTCGCGCCCTTGAGGAAGACCTCCTCAAGCGGGCCCTTGTTCCTTGTCGTCGGCAAATCTTCCCTACGCTCCGAGCTGAGTAAGGGCGTGGCGAGCTGCGTGTTCGCGAGGAGGTGCACGAAGAGCTCGCGCATGAACGCGCGCGACTGCGGCTTGAGCACGGTGAAGTCGACGGGCTTGAGGATCGCGAGTGTGCACGCGTCCTTGGCGAGCCACCAGCCGTACGCGCGCGCGACGTTGCGCATGCGCGTGGGCGAGATGCTCTTCACGTTGAACCCCGCGCGGTCGTCGTCGGTGAGGTTCTTGAGGATCTCGGCGCCGCCGACCGTGCTCTCGCCCATGTCGCGGAGGAAGTCCCAGAGACAGAACTGGAGCGTGATCTTGTGCGAGTGGGAGAGGCGGCAGAGCTGCAGCACGACGAGCGCGTAGTATGGGTTGTACTGCTTTTCCTGTGGATGCGATATGTATGAGCGAGGGTTGCGGGTGCAGATACGACTGTACGAACGTTGCCACAGCAGTGGAGGATCACTCGGATGATCTCGCGCTGTTGTACTTCGGTGAGCTTGAGCTGCGATAGTCGCTCACATGCATCGACGTAATCCTGCAACCACGTCAGCCTTACGCCGTACCACGGACAGCGAGAACCAACGCACGTCGCTACTCATGAGAACCACAAAGATGCCTCGCCGGATGTCGGTGTTCATCCCCTGCTTCTTCGCGAGCTTCAGCAGGGCGTTCTCGCTGGGCGCATCGGGCGGAGGGGCGTCTTTCTCTGTTTGTGCTTGCGCTTCCTGTTGACGCTCGACGAGCGGGTCTCCTCCCCACGCTGCGCCGACGAGCCACCATTTGCCCTTCGTATCGGCCGACCGCAGATCTTCCAGCGAGACCCGGAGCGGCTCATGGGACATCACTGCGCACACAGGATCAGCAACGTGTTTAAGCGACCGTGCGCGAGATGCACAAACCATGCCGCTTCTTGGTCAATCCGGAGAGGAACTTCTTCATCCGCTCGACGGCCTCGGTGCCCGCGGTTTGGCCCGCAGCCTTCTTGATCTTGTTGTTCTTGAGGTTGCTCAGCGTCTCAACCATGAAGCGCGTGCGCGAGCTCAGCGCGGTCGTGTCCGAGGGCAGCTTGGAGTGGACGATCTGGATGATGCTCTTCAGCGCCGTCGGGTCGTCTTGCCTCAGCTGCTGTCCCGAGTCTAATTGAAGATGTCAACCATTCTGCTTGGCTTGCGGCGTGAGCTAGTCGACTTACTCCTCGTGACCTTGAGCAGCAGCTCGACCTTGAACTCGGTGAGGTCACCCTCCAAAAGAGCGCGGATGACGTCGTACATGAGCACCGACGAGATGACTTGGAAGTTGTACAGCTCCGAGAGCAGCACTACGAGATTGGAGCACTCCTTGCCCAGAGGCTCATCGTCGTTGCCAGCGTTCGCAGCTGCGGCCGCGTTGTTCGGGTCGTTCAGCTCCGCAAAGTGCTTATCGTAGGAAGACACCACGTGCTGGACGAAGAATGCGGCTACGGCCAGGAGGTATAAGCGCACAAAACGAAGTCCTTGAGGGAGGATACGTACCGAACTCGATGCCGACGAGCTTGTGAAGGGCGGAAACGAAAGCGGCGTGGAGGACAACGTACTGATCCAAGAGCATCGAATGGGAGGAGATGCCGTCCACGATCAGCTTGGTGAGAGTCTCCGTGACATCTGTCCAGCATCACTCAGTGCTAGACTTGGCAGTGAAGTAGTGGGACATACCATGTCTGCGGTTATTGCGGTAAATCTCTTCAACCCCGTCGACTATGGACGCGATGTTTTGTTCGCTCATACTAACGCGAACGTAAGCCCTAATTAACGGCGTGATATGAGGGTACACCTACCGATTCAGGAGACCCTTGAGCTGCTTGGTTAGTTTCAGCTGGGCCTCTGACTGTTGCGCGCTTTCTGCCTCGGCTCGTTTGCGAAGGTGTGGAGGGACGTACTTCGACCCTATAGTTGCATATACGATCAGCATACGTGTAATAGCATTGCGACGCTGGAATCTGACCTGATGGTGCGGCCGCACCAGTGCTCGACTGGTCAACTTTGGATTCACTGGCTGATGGTTTGTTGTCGCCTTGAACGCTCTCGGATGCCTGCTCATCGCCTGAACCATCGAGCCCCTGCCATTCCTCGTCTTCCTCATCACTCCCAGCTTCGCTTGATTCCTCGCCCTCGTCGCTCATGTCAACACCCTCTCCCTCAGATTCCTCTTCGTTGAGATCCTCCATTTCCTCGTCATCCTCGTCCTCGGATCTGTCATCTGACAAACCATCTGCTGCATAAGATGGCGCAGAAGTATCGAAAGCGTCGAGGTCTCTCAATAGGTCTGTATAGGAAGACAATGAGCAACTAGCCTTAAAGACGAGAGTGATCTGCGTACCGTCAAGCCCGTCATCCTCCGTACCCTTGCCATACTTGCCAGTTCGCTTTCCACCTTTCACCCAGCCTAGCTTCCGCTCAAGATATGCAATGTAGGCGTCCTCCTCCTCTTCCTGAGGGGTGCGTAGGGTGGGGGCCGGCAGATCTTTCGACTTCTGTTTAGCAGACTTGGAGGCCGCGGACCGCTCAGCTAACTTCTCAAGGGCGCTCTTCGGTTTCGCATGTTTCGCATTCCCCCCCTTGTCTGATTTGCCACCGTCCTCTGGAGTCTCTTGCGAGGGCGTTTTACTGGGCGCGGGCCGTGAAGCGGGGGATTGGGTAGAGTCTACCTTGGCCTTTTTGCGCTGGGGAGATTCCGCATGATCCGTCTCGGCCGGTCGCTTGCCGTTTTGTGAGGGTTTCGATGCATTTGCAGTGAAGAACTGAGCTTTGCGCTGCTTGCGGCTTTCGCGCTCAAGTTTCCTGGCCTCCTTACGGGAGAGCTGCTGCCCACCTTTGCGCTTATGCTTGTGAGTAGTACCTACGGGTAGGGTGGTTCAATGTCAGTCAACATGTCTATCTGCCGGCGCAGTTACTCACCGCTTTGCCCGTTGATCTCCTCGAGGAGGGACTGAGGGAGCGAGGGGCCGGTACGAGGATGGGGACGAGGAGGCATGAATTTGGCGGTTCTGAACGATGATTGGCTCCGAAGGATCGAGCTGGGAGTAGCACTCCGGCGCTTGTTTGGGCCTGTTGTGTTGCCGCCCACCGCTGCTTGCTGACTCTCTTTCGTCCTCCACCACCGCCGGCAACGGCCACCACATATACCTTGCTTTCTCCCCTCACCTCGTCTGCAGTCTAGCCACCATGTCTATGGAAGAGAGCATCAGCTTGGAGGAGACCAACAAGATCCGTATCTCTCTCGGTCTCAAGCCGCTTACAGAGGACGCTGGCCCCGCAGACGACAAGGAGAAGCAGGCGCAGGAGAACTATGCCAAACAGCGCGAGCGTGAGCAGAAGGAGCGCGAGGCAAAGTAAGTTGTCTGACAGTCCTGCTTGTCTTCCCTCTCACGAGTTTCTCCTTAATTTCAGGGCTGTCCAGGAGCGCATCGCCAAGTAAGTACCACCATTCTCTACTGGCTCGTAGCAGCTGCTTCTACCCTCTCTTGGCCAGCTCAGGCCGAGCATCGACGTCAAGAACAGTGAATCTTACATGCGCCTGTCTGTAGGGTAAGAAACAAGCGGGAACTCAACGCAAAGCTCAAGGGCACGACCCTCGGTGATGCCGACGACGACGTAGACGACACCCTGCGATGGATCAAGAAGAGCAAGAAGAAGGAGAAGGAGTTGGCTAAGAAGCGGCAGGAAGAGCTGGAGAACATGGACAAAATGTTCCAAGGCGAGGAGTATACCGAGAGTACGTCTCTTCCCGTCCTGCGGGAGGCGATACGCGGCTTATGCGTACCTTCACAGAGGATCTCGAGGGTTTGAAAGTCAGTCACGACTTTGAAGAGCTAGATGAAGGCGAAGCTCGTATCCTTACGCTCAAGGATAGCAGAATCCTCGACAACGAGGGTACGTACGTCACAGCCGTCCATGAGCTTCACTAAACAGCGGGTTGCAGAGGATGAGTTGCAAAACATCGAGCTGGCCGAACGAGAGAAAGAGAAGAAGAACCAGGAGCTGAAGATCAAGCGTCGAGACTACACCGGCTATGATGATGACGAGTTTGCACCTGGCCAAGCAGGTATGAAGCGGGCAGTTCTAGCCAAGTATGATGAGTTCCTCGAGGGTTCTAAAGAAACTGTGAGTACAACCATTATGTTTGTGTGCAGGCTCCTTACCCCACCATAGGGCTTTCGCCTCGGTAGCTCAACTCTGACCAAGCAAGAGAAGCAAGAGGCTCCCGTGCCGGTGAACAAGACATTGCTCTCAATAGACTATGCTAGTATGTTATCCGAATTGCCCTGCCCATCATTGTTGACTCACGCACGCTCGCAGAGAACATCGAGATGACGGACTATGTCCAGCCAGGTGACGTTGGATTTAAGAAGCCGAAGGTACGTCGTGTCGTCTCCACAGTATCAGCATCGCCTAATCATGTGGTCTATGTAGACAAAGAAGAAGCGGCCCAATCGCCGCGTGAACGCTGAGGAACTTGATATCCCACCTGCGAACGACGCAGAGCAAGACCAGATGCAGGTAGACGAGAAGCCGATTGTCCCTCGACAGCGTAATCTGGACGTCAATTTCGTAGATGACGACGAGCTGCAAGCCGCTTTGGCGCGCTCGCGGCGGGCGAAACTTCAGAAGCCCAAGAAGCTGTCTCCAGAAGAAATTGCCAGGCAGAGTACGTGGTCCCCCTGTCCGATGACCTGTGTTGTCGATACTGACATATCGTACCTGCAGTTGCCGAGGAACGCGCGAAGTCTGAAGCGAGGGATGTCGTGGATGTTGATGACCTCCAGGAAGACGACGGTGGCTTGACCATTGATGACACCTCTGAGTTCGTCCGTGCTATCACGTTCGACCCTACACCAGTAAAGAAGGAACCCACCGAGCCCTCACTCAAGCGAGAAGCAACCCGCGAACCTTCCAGGCAGCCCTCTGTTCCCCCAGTCAAGAACGAGCCCGTGGATCACCCCATGGAAGAGGTCGAGGCAGGTGAGGTCGTCGTCAAGGAAGAGGAGGAAGAGGAGGACCCTGAGGCCATGCTCAATGCCATCGAGAACGCCATTAAGGAAACAGAGGCTATGGAGAAGGCCGCGCAAGACGCCGGCGTTCCCGTTGGTACGGCGGTCGAACAGACCTTCGGCCAAGGTATGGCGGCGACGCTCAACATTCTCCGGCAACAAGGCGTGCTCGCGCAGCCGTCGGCCGACCAGCTCGAGCGCGAGCGGGTGCAGCGCCAGCGCGACCTCTGGCTCGCCGAGTACCGGCGCCTCCAGGCGCAGCGCGAGCTCGAGAAAGCGAAGTCGCGCGGGCAGAACAAGGACCAGGCGACGCGCGAGTACGAGAACCGGCTGCGGGAGCAGCAGGAGGCGCGCATGATGCTCGAGGCGTTCAAGAACTACAAGCCGGACGTGAACATCGTATACCACGACGAGTTCGGGCGCGAGCTGACGCCGAAGGAGGCGTGGAAGGCGCTCTCGCACAAGTTCCACGGCAAGGGCTCGGGCAAGGCCAAGACGGAGAAGCGGCTGAAGAAGATCGCGGAGGAGCGCAAGAAGGAGGCGATGGCGAGCGGCGACACACCCTTGAGCATGAACCAGGCGTTCCAGAAACGCCAGGAGAAGACCGGGCAGGCGCATTTCGTCCTCTCCGTCGGCAACAGAGGGTCAGTGCCACATCCGTTTTCGCGCTCTTGCTCCATACTGACTTCGTCGTCTCATCTCCAGTGCTGTACCCCAGCTCGCAGACTTCCTCGACAGCCAGCCGCTCACGAAGACAAAGACGGAGAAGAAGAAGGAGAAGAAGAAGCAGTCCGAGAAGGGCTCCACGCCCCAGCTCGACTCGTCCGGCTTCATGACACTCCCCGCGCCCTTGCCCAGCAACATGGGCAGCCCCGCGCCAGGCGGCGCGTCGACCAGCAACGGTTCCCCCGCTCCTCGGCCTGGATTCTCGCGCATCTCCTCCGTGGCGGAGCCTGCGACGCCCCAGGAGGGTACGCCCGTGCCCGCGGAGCGGTCGAAAGTCGTCATTGGGCTGGGCGCGAAGCGGAAGGCGACGACGGAGGCGCAGGACTCGCCCCCCGCCAAGAGGCGGTGATGAGTCTTTCCGCTCACTCCTCTGCGTTGTCGTGGGGTATGGGCTTCTTGCAGGCTGTTCTACGACGATCAGTACTACAGATACACAGTATATATAAGTTACAGCGCATGTACACTACACGGACGGTTCGACAGTGATGTAATATGGGTATCCTTATCCGAGACCGAGAGCATATCAGAGCGTGTTGACGCTTTTGAGGCTGAGATCCCTCGCGACTGCACACCGGTCCTTGTCACGACCTGTGCCGCTTTCGAAGGCCTTGATGAGCGATGCCTGACCATCGTCGATCCTTGTATCTAGAGTCAGCGTCACGAATTACCGAGGGGCAAGCTTTACAGACCATTCGACAGGATGGGCGTCCTTCTCGAGCACGACCTTGATGGTTGCCCATGAGAAGCGGACGAGGGATGGGTATCCGAAAGTCGGGTCCAACGAGTTCTTGATCCACGCCTGAGTCTTCGGGTCTGTTATACCATCACGGTCAACGCTACGGTATCATTGCATGAGGACGACGAGATTGCCATACCCGAAGGGTATCCACTGCCCGTCTCGCCAGCCCATCGCGTCTGCACAGACGCCTTGGCCGTCGCCGTCGTCGCCGCCGTTGTCGTACCCTCCGTCACGCCGGAAGAGGGCGCGTGCAGCTCCTCGTACACCCAGCCCTCGATCCACGCGTCGCGCGTGACCTTTGCGGCCACGCTCGCCGCGCCGACGATCTTGAACTTCTGGTCCGCCTTCGCGGTGACCGTGAAGCTGATGTCGGGGAACAGCGAGGACAGGTACTCCTGGTACGGCCCGGTCTTGCCCAGCGCGTCGACGTACACCTGCGTGCGTGAGTGCGGTGGGTGCGTGAGTACGGGAAAGGCGTGAAAGGAGGTAAGGTGCGGGACGGACCTCGGAGAGCTGGATGCCCCGCGCGAGGACCTCGCGGATGAGAAGCACGGTGGCTGCCTGTGATTGCTGGTTGAGGTTCACGGGCGGGCGCCGGAGCATGCCTGCTGAGATGGCCTTCGGGCTGAACGGATGCGGGTCAAACTCTGTTCTCGTACGGGGTGCTGAAGCCAAGCCACCACGCACCTGAGGACGCGGACGGACCACCCGAGGTTGGGAGGGTCGGAGCCGAGGGTTTCGAGCAGCGAAGACCGGACTTGGGCCGTCAACGTCTTCGAGTCTTGCGTTCGCAGATATCAGCGGTGCAGAGCGTGTGTTGACTCGGGAGGCGTGCTCACCTGCGAACCCGAGCTTTTCGAGGCTCTCCTTGTACGCGACAGGGCAATACGCAACGCCGTAGACCATTGGCCCCAGTACAGGTCCTCTCCCTGCCTCGTCGACGCCGAGTATGTAGGGACCAAGCGCGGTTGGCGTTGGGGAGTGGTATGTGTACGAGTCGATGAGGGGGAGAGAGGGGTCGGCGATGGACGGTATGCCTGCGTTCGCCACTTTCTCTGTCGCACAGTCCATTTCCACCTCGGACGGCATAGTAGTCAGTTCGACGAGCTACGGCTTGTAGCAGGGGTCGCGGCTGCTGTCGCTGTGAGCAATGAGAGAGATGAGGAGGACCATGAAAGCCTCGACGCGTTATTGTGATATGTTTGGTACCGCGACGCGACAGGACGCGTCTGTGGCACTCAGTAAATATTCGGCGTCTGGCCATGCCGTCCAGTAAGTAGCTCAGATTGTCGAGGGCGTCATCCGTGATAGACTGCGGAACTGTGGATTAAGGCGACTACAGTAAAGCTACAAGAAGTCTGCTGTACACTACACATCTCCACCGCGAAGCAGCGAGCAGAAGGTCGAGCCACGATCACCTTCGCCTCGACCGCGCAGTCGACTGGAACTTTGAGGTCTCGCGACGAAGCCGCCTAGAATAGATTAACTGTCAGCTTCCAACAACCACCATCCGTGCATAGGAAAACGCACCTGCTCGCGCGCTCCCTCTCCAATTCCCTTCGCTCGACCTCCTCGGCCGTGAGCACCTCGAACCTGGTCCTGAACTCCTCCGCCTCGGCCCAATCCCGCCACACGCTCTTGAGCGGCTTCGGGCCCCGCCCATCCTTCGGCGCCCGGCCCCACGCCAGCCCCAGGCCCGTCTTGTCCTTCAGCAGACTCTGCCCGCTCTTGTCGCGCGGCCGTTCCGCGGCGGGCGTGCCCTCGTCCGCCCCCGCCCCCGCCGCGACGTCCCGCGCGGTCTCGCCGCCGATGACGCCCCACTCGATCGCGTCGCGCTTGTGCTTGATGATCTCCTCGTGAATCGCGTGCGCGATGAGCGGTGCGGCTTCGCCAGCGAGACCGAGCTCAGTGCAGAGCTTGACGGAGAACTCTTCGGGCGTGAGCGGGGAGAGCAGGTCCCACTCGATGTGGTCGAGCAGGTGGTGCGTCGCGATCTGCACGTCGATCTGTGGTGCCCTCGTGAGTGACGCTATCAATCGCTCCGTACGATCATAAAGTACATACGCTGAGGATGACGCGGCACTCGTTGACTTCCTCGCCTGGAGTCTCGTCTTCAGGCTCGGACATTTCAGCGTCTGCGCCGAGATAGGTCGACGCGACGCCCTCGTGGTCCTCGATTTGCGCGCGTATTTGCGCTGCGATGGTGTCCACCCACGGCGTGAGCGGGAGGTCCAGGTCTGCGCAGAAGATGCGCGCGAAGCTCTCAGGTGTAATCAGCGACTCGTTCAAGTTCCACATGAAGCAATCCCGTATCCGGTGTGTGTCGGTCTCAAATTCGACGCGTATAGGAATCAGTGCAGTGGGCTTTTCCGCTTGCGCTTCTAGTGCTGGCTGTGGGCTGTGCAGAGTGGAAGCAACCTTGGGCTCAGCGACATTCTCAAGCACCATCCCCGGGAGCACTCACAAATAATCGTGTCGCGTGGGCAATACGGGTTTCGGAATGATGAACCTTGCTGGAGGGATCTGACCCAAATAGCTCTGGTCCAGTTCTGTACTCTCTTTTTGCGCCTGGTACGTCGGCGTCGCTGAGCCCTTGGTCACGCCGATACCCGTCCCAGCGTGGAACACTGAGCTGCCGACCGGTGCACGACTCGACAGTCGCGCTGTCCTGACCGCATGGCGCGTGCCCCCGCTCGCCACAAAGTCCGAGTCGTCCGACTCCAGCGCGCCCGCGTCGGGGAACTCGTCCCCGGAACCAGGCTCGGTGTAGTTAATGACGCCTCCGCGGCGCGAGGTGCGTGACGCGATCGCGGCAACCGAAGACGGCGCAAGGATGGGCTGCATGAGCAGCGTCGCACCCGTGCGCAGGCGCGACGGGTACGTCGAGTGCAGCGCCTGCGGGACGGTCGGGAGCGGCTGGCGCGAGGGTTGCGGCGGTTGCTGCGAGGCCATAGCGTGCAGCGGGACGGCGGCGGCCTGGGGGGTAGTGGGTGGGATGGAGGACTGGCGGGTGGGCGGGGCGGGAGTTTGGGCGTGCGGTGTGGGTGCGAGGGTGCTTCCGCGTGTGGGCCGGGTGCTTCTTCTGGAGGGGTTCGTGCGGCCGTTCGTCGGCGGAGGGGTGACGGAGGTGGACCAGCGAGTGATGTTGTTAAAGTACGCTGCTCGCACTTAGACATAAGACGCATACCGTGCGTTCGAGGTTGGAGCAAGAGACGTACCGGCATGGGTGGGCTGCGCAGGAGCGGGGGTTATTGGCTGCTGTCCGCGGATGAATGTTGACGGGCCCGCGGCCGCGTTGGGATCAGACATTGCCGGCTACGATAGCTTTTTGCAGCGCTCTTTGTTTTGACGGTTTTCAGGCCTTCCTTGCGAGCGGAGCGTGGGTTGCTGAGAGGGGAAAAGACAGAAAGCGGATTGTCGGGCGGAGGGATACGACTCAACGCGGTGGTCGAGCTCAAGTCGCGCAAACCCAATAGGCGCCCGAGACGCGTCAAACACGCGCAAGCGAACTCACACACCCTCTGAATCATAGGCGCCTTGAATACCTCTGCATCTCTCTCACTCGCTGCTTGCTACATATACCTGCCATGTCTCCCACGACAAAGCCTCACCGCGACCTCAAAGTCAAGGTCCCGAAACACAACTCCCAGCGCATAGGGCCCTTGCTCACCGCCAGCGTCGAGGCAGTCGCTCACTCGGAGCGCGTCAGGGTCGATGTGCGGCAGACTGCGCTCGAACCTGCAAGTGCGCTCGCGCAGGCGATTGTGAGTGCTCGTCTGGGGAAGCAGAGGGCGCGCAGCTGACTGGACGTGCTTAGGAAAGTGCTTCTGACTGGAACTCCCTTCTCTTGACTGCCCGTGCGGCACGGGGTCCTCAGTGGGATGTGGGCACGCAACAGTACGTCCGGCGTTGTATCTTCGACGGCCCAGGCTAACAGCGAGCAACCGTCAGGTGGCTCGTGGAGGAATACTCCGATCTCTATTATGACCCGTCGCCACTTATGGAATCCTTGAAAGAGAGTCAGCAGAACAACTCGGACGAGCCCTCGTCCTCCTCCAAAGCCTCGCGACAGCAACAAGAGTCCGTCAACTCCCCACGGATGACCCGCAACTCCATGCCTCCAGGCGGCATGACGCCCTCGATGTCCCACAGCCAGCTGTACAACACGCCCCAGCAACTGGCGTCGCCCCGCCACCCATACGCGGGCGCGACCCAGGGGATGGGCGGCCCGTACGGCGGCATGGCGGGCATCCCGCCGTCGCAGTTCTACGGGGGCGAGGGTGTGCCTGCGTCCCCCATTCAGCGTGGGCCCGGTCCAGGTATGGGCATGAATCCTGGGATGGGAATGTCGCCTGGGATGGGTATGAACCCGGCGATGGGGATGGGTGGGATGGCGCCGGACGGGTCGATGTCGCCTGAGGTGCGCAGACGGGTGACGAGGGGGATGAGTATGGATGAGTTCGGGAACATGTAGGGGTGAAGAGCTTGGGTGGCGACCGGTGCGCATGTTTGCTTGTATCTCTCTGGTCGGACCTTTTCTCGTGCTCGTTGTTGTACGCTATACCACCTTGTGACTCCTATCTATCAGGAATTTCTATCGGTCATTCACGTTGTATGTAGCAGCTCTGGCTGAACCAGCTTGAGTGCGATGTTGCGTGCACGGTCTAGCGACAAGACTTCGGTTACTAATCGAACGAAGTGAACACGGGCAAGCCATGAGGCACAGATGGCAGATATCGGTGTCTCGTTCTGACAGTCGTGCAACTGTGCAGACCTTTTGATATACCTTGTAGTGATACACATACAATTGCTTGCAGAGAGAGAAGTGCGCAAAGGCGCCGATGTGCTGTACCGGCCGATCGGTGACGTTTTTGATGCCTGCCGCCGGTGCCTCGAACGAGAAAGTCTATGTAAACGCAAGAAACTCGTCCGACTCTGCCACCAGCTGCCTGACTGCATCCCTCTTCCTCCTCAGCATCTTTTCTCCCCGACCGCCTGGAAACTTGGGTAGGTGCTGTAGCGCTACAGTGGATGAGCAGCACAATATATCTGACGTCTTCCCAAGGCATACAGATGAATTTTCTCAATCTCGCAAGCCGTCAACTCAGGCGCGACTTCACAACGCTGCCCCGCGTCTCGCAATGGCACCAGTCGCCCCGAGTCGCGTCACGCCCGCAAGCCATCCGCACAATGCGCCGTGGCTTTGCGGAAGTCAGGAACGCTCGCACCGGCGCAGACGCGCCCCTGCCCAAGCCAAAAGCATCCACCGCCCTCCGCCGCACCGCGTCCGCCTCCCTCCCCATCCGTTCCAACCCGACGCCCACCCGGAGCGACATCCAGCCCGTCTTCACCTATGCCACCGCCGAGCGCTACGTCATGCAAAACCTGCGCCACTCTCTCCCCGAGGGCGCCGTGCTCCTGCACGACGCGTGGTGGGTCCCGAAGTGGACGGACGCCGCGACGGGCAAGGACGGTGAGGTGTTCGTGTTCGCGAACGGAAGCTTTGTGTGCTGGGGGATCGGCGAGGAGGGGGCGATGAGGTTTGCCCAGGAGGTGCTCGCAAAGTCGGGAGCGGAAATTGCGCCGCTGAAGGAACCGGAGACGGAGGATCTGGAGTTCGTCACCGATCCTGAAGAGTAAGTCTGCGAAGCTCTGGATCCTGCACCACGTTTGACTGGCAGTAGGAACACACGTCTGCAAGGAGACCTTATAGTCCTCGGGCGGACACCTCCGCTCAGCAGCGAAGACACAATGCCCCTCGAGCTCCCTCCCTCCGTCCTCCCTAGCGAGACCGTTCTCGCCCGCTACGCCTTCTCTCACGCACTCTCCCGCTCAACCGCGCTCTCCGGCCTCGAATCCTCTCTGGACCATTACCTCTCCTCCGTCGCATCTCTCCCGCACAATCTGCAGAAGACAGGGAAGCCCGGACTGGGCCGCCGCGCGCTCGTCATGAAGCTGGGCGAGCTGATGCGGTTCCGCCAGGGCCTCAACCTCAACCGCGAGAACTTCTCGGACACGCCCGACTTTTACTGGTCTGAGCCGGTGCTCGAAGGTGCGTGCCGTTGTGGGTCGCAGGTGCGCTGTCGAGATAACCAAGAGTCGTAGCGTATTTCAACTCTTTGAGCAACGCGCTCGAGATCCGGTCGCGGACGCGGTCTGTGAATGACAAGATCACATATGCGGCGGAGGTATGTTGTTGCCCTCTCAATGCAGCCTGCTCGCAAGCTAACGACTTCATTCAGATGCAATCGGTCCTGCGAGAACTGCTCACGGAGGTGCGTACAAGGTTTACCTTGTCATAGTCTGTTCTCTCCTAATGCTCGCATTCCAGACGTCCGCGCACCGCATGGAGCTCATCATCATCGCCCTCATTGCCGTAGAAGTCGTGATCGTGCGTTCTCTTTCTGCCTATCACCCAATATGTTAACTGACGATTCTCAGTGTCTCATTCGCGACGGCCCTGAGCTGTGGGAGATGGCCTTTGGCAAGACGGAAGAAGAGCAACCTGCAGAAAGCACGGAGAAGACCTACCAAGTCTGAAGCTTCCACGGCGCCGTCACACCAAAACGCGCACTCGTATACTCGAGGACGCTGCTCGCGCGCTAGTCAGGGATTAACCAGGCCCACATGCTATCCACATCGCACCGTTCTGCAATCCATCACACCGCTCTAGTATCGTATGTAGATATATTTGTGTATTGTATAGACTAATGCACGCCGGTATTCCTGCAGTCGCCCGGCGGATGCCCTCAGGATTCCTCGTACGACACCGCAGTGCTGAGGGCTCACCAAGGTAAGTACGTCGATACACTCCTAGGGTGATAGGTTGAGAATGCAGGTCATGCTAAAGTTGCCCGGATTAGTAGTACAGTGCGTGTATGCCTGAAGGTGTTGGCTACGCGGCTACAGGTTGCCTGAATGCGCGCTCCTCGACCCATCGGACTGAATCGTTGATGAATCGCTGAGGGACGTCTCCGATGTCGTGCATCAGCTCATGCATCGCGTCCTGTGTTCAGACTGGTGAGTTACCGCTGGGACAGCGATTTGTATGATGTCACCGCTTGCCTCGTATGCCACGAACTGCTTGTCTTTGCAGGGGAGCTTGTCGAAGAACGCCTCTCCTTCCACGGGCGAGTTGATCTGATGAGTGGTCCGCGTGGTAAGTCAGCCAGCATGCATATCTGTGCGGCAGTTGCCCACCTCATCGGCAGCGCCGTAGAACAAGATGAGCTGTTGTTTGATGCCCTTGTCAGCGATCCGAACGTGGGCGTGTGGGGTCGGATAACGAAGCTCACCGGGAGATCAGGCGGCCAACGACGCCAGCCCGAGCGTGCCAACTCTTCTCCCTTGATCAAACCTCCAGTCAGACAACGCTACCAGACCGTCTAATCACTTTCAGGCATACCCACCTCTGAGATCATGTCCCACAGCCCCAATGCCGTCCCATGCGGCTTTCTCATCGGGTCTTCACATAGGCTTTTCTGCACCTCCGGGTCTCGCGAGAATCTCTGGGATTCACCCCTAATCAGTCTTGCTCTCTCGGACGCACGGACAGTCCCCTCACCTCGTACGGCTGGTTGGCCGGGAGGGGAAAATCCGGAGCTATGCTTGCAAGCAAGCGGCACGCGTTCCGTAATAGCCATGGCGGTTGGTGCTTCAACATGAGGAGTGGGCCTATGACGATGATCCCAGATATTAATGCTAGCGTTTCTGGAGACGGCGTTGTTGACGTGCGCGTCGCGAACGCCAAAGCCAAACCGCCACCCTGAGCAGGCACGTAAAACGTTCATAAGCACATCTCTCCTAGAGCACAGTCCCAACCAGCTGCGCACCGATGAATATCCCATCAAGAATATCGGCAGCCCCTCATGCGCCTTCGCGACATGCCGCACCCACCACTCCAAATCCCGCACCTCCACCAGCCGGTTCGTCCGCCCGAACGCCTCGTCCGGGCTGCGCCGCTCCTCGTCCAGCGCGGTGCGCCCGAACCCGCGCATGTCGTACGCGAACACGACGAGCCCGCGCCGCGCGAGCTCCGCGTGCGTGTCCGCGTGCCGCGAGATGTGGTCGTTGTACCCGTGGATGAAGAGGAGGACCGCTTTGGGCGGGCCCGAGGCGGAAGAGGGGTAGGTCCGCGTGTAGAAGGGGTGCGCTTCGGGGCCGTCGAGCCAGGCTTCGGTGTAAGGGGGAGACGGTTCTGCTGCTGCCATGTTCGTCGCGAGAGGTGGGATCGAGCGCGTGGGGAGCGGTAACGTCGTACGGGGGACTATATCTGCCCATATTTCGCTCTCCTGTTGCCTCCCCTTTCCAGATCGACAGTATCACCCATGCTGTGCCCACTTGTGTGATCCTTTGCGACGGTACTCAGGCCGTCCAACCCCGCGGTCTGAAACATCCGAATCCGACGGTACTGCCAGCCTTGCCTTCTCGGGGATGTGCACGAGCTGGTCTAGGATGATGCACCCTAAGCGCCCGCCGGCAACTTCGTACGTTTTCTCGCGGCGCGGTCAACGCAACATGATCTCACCGTCAGGGGATCTCCTGCGTCTCGACTCTCGAGCCTTCTTCGAGCCCTTGTGAAAAGGGTACTTATCAAAGACTCGGGATGGCCGAAGCCCGCCGTTCGACGCGTGGACGCACTAGGTATCAAATGCATGTGGACGCAGAGCAGAGGGACGGTGCCGAAGTCGGTATAAAACGATTCGTCCAGCTTGACAGTGTCCATCATCTCGACCAGCGTTTCGTCTCAGACACCCCTGAACGCGTTTACCTCCTTGAAGGATGGCGTCGGTACGTCCTGCCACGCTCCTTGCGGCCCTCGTTCACTCTCTTGCTGATGTGGGGAGGCTTGATGCTGACTCAAATTCCCCTCCCCGGCGTTGATAGGACCCGGACCCAGGTAATCTTCCTGCCCCCGCTGAGACTGCTTCCACGCCGATCCGCTTCGGCATATTGGGCGCAGCGCGGATAGGCCCAAATGCGCTATTGAAGCCGGCGCAAAGCCATCCTGAGGTCACTATCGCCGCCGTCGCCTGCAGAGACGCGGCCAAAGGCGCGCGGTATGCGAAGCAGTGGAACATCCCCAAGACGTACGCTGGGCCAAAGGCGTATAACGGTGCGTTGTTGAGCTGTTCTTCATGTCGCCAGCCAACAAGTGCTCACTCTGCGTAGAATTGCTCGCTGATCCAGAGATTGATGCTGTGTATATTCCCGTACGTTGTCCTACCTACATTGCGCGATTCGTGTAATTGTCCCAACTCACTACCATGTCTCGTGTGCGTAGCTGCCCAATGGCGCCCACTATGCGTGGTCCATCCGTGCCTTGGAAGCGGGCAAGCATGTCCTCATTGAGAAGCCTATGACTAGTACCGCAGAGGAAGCTCGCGAGATCTTTGCGCTCGCGGAACAGAAGGGTCTCGTAGCGCTCGAAGCTATGCATAGCACGTCCGTCCGCACAGCATGTTCTGTCGTTGTTTGTAGCTCACACGGCTAATACTCAGGTTCCATCCCGCGGCGCAGCGGGTGCGCGAGATCGTCCTCAGTGGGGAGTTGGGCAAGGTCAAAAGCGTGAACGTCGCTTTCGGCCTGCCTGCTTGGATCTCTCAGTTCATGTTCGAGAAGAATGACGTGCGCTTCGACTACAACCTCGCTGGCGGATGTGCGATGGATATGGGAGGTAGGCGCTCTGCTCAGCCCATTCCGTGCCAAGTGATTGACCATGACATTCCTCCTCCAGTATACCCCATCGCAGCTATCCGCAATGCCATAGGCCTCGAGGTGGCATCTCTGGAGGTTGCTTCGGCCACCGCAGTGCCCCACCCTGCTGACCCCGATCGGATCGACCGTGCGATGCATGCCACATACAATCTGCCAAACTCCATGACTGCAGAGACGACTATCGACTTCGCTATCCCCGGCAAAGGTCCATTCGGCCTCATCCCAAGGCTCCCGCAGCTCACCCTCTCGGTGCATCTGGAAGGGGGAGATATCGAGTTCTTCAACTTTGTCGCTCCGCACATGTATCACTCTATCAAGGTGAAGCCGAAGCGCGGGTCCGCGCGTACGGAGAAGGTGTATCGTTATGCGGATGGTAGGGATGGCAAGGGGTGGACGACGTGAGTCTTGAACTATGGGACAGCACAGAGATTTGTTTGACGACGTTTCCTTAGGTATCGTTACCAGCTCCAGGCCTTCGTTGACAAGATACGGGGAAGGAAGCCTTGGGTTTGGATCGAGGCAACTACGAGCATCACCGAAATGGAAGTTGTGGAGAAGGTCTATGAGAAGGTCAGCAGCGTCTCCCTGTTTGTATCGCAGATGGACGCGACAGATCGCTCACCGTGCTGTAGTCAGGATTGCCTCCCCGTCGCTCTCAGCAGATTGTTTAGTATGCTGTTCAATGAACGCTCGTAGCAACCCATACACCAGGTGAAGCCTCGTGCCAGGTGGTATCGGACCGATCATAACCTTGGCAATGAGGCTCAAGCCTCAAGCTCTCAATGCATGTCTGACCCACTGGTCACTTGCGACCCGTCGCGAGGCACCTGCTACACAGCCTAGTAGCTGCGTATGACTGGTTTGTGCGCCCAGGAATCAGCGTTGCCAGAAGGTGAGGTGGTATTTTCGAGGTGTCGGTGTATGAATTCCGGTCACCTTGATGCGACCTGGACGCTTCAAGTTGAAGCTCAAGGTGTTTGCCTTGTGCGCACCAGGCTCGCTCCAACCTTGACACCATCTTGATGCCACCTTGAGGTGCCAGAAGCAGAGGACCGCTCGTTCACCTCAAAGTCGAAGTCACTTCACCCTCTCGCGAAAGCTATCGGCAGGAATCGCCGTGATCGGGCTCGGTCCCACTTCCGCAGCTGTAATCTGTAAGTACCGACGGTGGGCGGTCCCAGTAGGCTGCGATCTCGTATCAGCGCAGCCCACCTGGACCCCAACTATGGTCTTGGTAGGCTTGGTCGGTGATACGAAATATCCCTTATAAGAGGTGTTGCAGCATTCTCCTTCGCACCCACCCTTGAATCGGACTCAACAATATGTCGTCGGTACGTTCGTTCATGGGGTTCTTCACTGGTCGTGCGAGTCGCTGTGGCTGAAGAGAAAAGGAAGACTGCCCACGAGCTCGTGAACGCAACCGTTCAGCAGCCCATTTCTTCTCCGCTTCGCTTCGGCATCCTTGGTGCCGCACGCATAGGCCCCGAGGGTCTCCTGAAGCCTGCGCGGAGTCATCCTGACGTGTCGATTGTGGCTGTGGCTTGCAGAGATTCGGACCGGGGTGCGCAATATGCACAGAAATGGGGCATCCCGAAAGTGTATTCAGGGCAAAGAGCGTACTACGGTGCGTCTACTAGGATGGTTGAATCTGCTCAACGAGTCTTCACGTCCAGTTGTCGAGCAGAACTCCTCGCGAATCCCGATATAGATGCAGTGTATATCCCGGTACGTCGCCCATTCTCTGAACCACCGTAATATGGTTTTGAGCTGTGCCCATCGATAGCTGCCAGGTGGTTTGCACGCTGTGTGGGCTATCCGTGCACTGCAGGCCGGCAAGCACGTACTCGTTGAAAAGCCCATTACGACAACTGCCGATGAAGCCCGCGAAGTCTTCGCCCTTGCAGGGAAGAAGGGTCTCGTCGCCCTTGAGGGCATCCATAGCACGTTCGTCTTTGCTGCGTGACCTGTCGTGCTACGAGGCTTATTGGGCTTCATGGGCAGATTCCACCCCGCCGCTCAGCGGGTGCGCGAGATCATCCTCAGCGGCGAGCTGGGCAAAGTGCAAAGTGCTCATGCCTCATTCGGCATACCTGCGTGGATCTCATGGTTCCAATTCGCTAAAGACGATGTGTATTTCAATTATGAGCTTGCTGGCGGTTGCATGAGGGAATTAGGAGGTAAGTATCTTCCTCGCGAACTTCCCCCGACTGTGTATTGAACGAATCTTTTCCCTCCAGTTTATCCGCTCGCAGCTATTCGTCATGCCCTAGGCCTTGACACTCAGATTCTCGAAGTGACCTCCGCTACGCCATCGCCCCATCCTATCGACCCGGCGCGCATTGATCGCGCGATGCACACGACGTATAGCCTCCCGGACTCCGCTATGGCGGAGACGGTCTGCGACTTCGCTATCCCCGGCAAGGGCCCGTTCGGTCTCATTCCGAGTCTCCCGCAGCTCAATGTCACGGTGCATTTGGAGAGCGGGGAGGTCGAGTTCTGCAACTACGCCGTCCCGCACAGGTACCACTCTATCAAGGTAAAGCCGAAGCGCGGAACCGCGCGTACAGAGAAGGTATATCGCTACGCGGACGGTAGAGACGGGGAGGGGTGGACGACGTAAGTGATGTTCTGGGCTGATCGGACGGTGCTTATAAGGAGTGATTCACGAGCCCTCTTCCGCTAGGTATCGCTATCAGCTTCAGGCGTTCGTTGACAAGGTTCGGGGGAGAACGCCCTGGGTTTGGATTCAACCTGCGACGAGCATCACTGAGATGGAGATAGTGGAGAAGCTTTACGAGAAGGTCAGTTGCATCTTCGTACCCATGTAGATTTCGGCCGTGGAATGCTGACTCCTGCAATGCTCAGTCAGGATTGCCTCCTCGTCCCTCCCAGAAGGGCATGTAGACGGCGCGGTGTCACTGCTAGACAACTTGAATGGTTCCATGTTGAGGCACTGTTGTGAGCGAAGCGCTGTGAGGGAACCCATCATAGTCACGCAGGCTGCTGTACGGCACCGCCATGGTCACTCTTGACTCGTGCGCGGCTACAGCGGCAGCTGTATGTGCGCCGCCGCAGTAGTATGCGCAGTCTCCTACATGATGGTGAGCGGCCATGGTCGGCCGCGCTCCGCCATTGAAATGCTCGACTTGATTGAGCAGCAGACGCGCTATATATATGCAGATCTCTCCCACTCGGGCGGGCCGAGCCGGAGACCGTGGTAAGGAGGCACAGTACATATATAATGACCCACTCATCCAAAGCTGCGTCAACACCTCACGCCGCGATTATCACGCACTACCACTGGCAAGCACTTCAGCGGTGCATCATGCCGTCGGCGTCGGTAAGTGCATCCGCTGTGAGACTGACTCCGACGCTCTGACGTTTGCGTGCCTCATCATGGCTGAACCCAAGCGAAGGCCCGTCCTTCCACGCGTTACATAGAATACTAACGTAGTCCCTCCTAACAGACTAGTCCGACACTGCTTCGTTTCGGCATCCTTGGTGCAGCACGCATAGGACCCGAAGGCCTCATAAAGCCCGCACGAGATCATCCCGAGGCCACCGTCACGGCCGTCGCGTGCAGGGATCCAGCGCGAGGCACTCAGTACGCAAAGAAATGGGGCATCCCAAAGGTGTACTCCGGGCCAGAGGGATATCACGGTGCGCCCGAGTTGCACGGCAGTCGAACGTGCCCAGTAGGCCCTGACGTGGATTTCCGGCGCGCCCCCTGAACACTGGCAGAGCTGATCGCGGATCCGGATGTCGATGCGGTGTACGTTGCGGTATGTCGGCCTTCTTACGAACTCGTGCCGCCATGCCGTCTCAATGTAGAGTATGCATGCTCACGTAGTTGCCGAATGGCCTGCATTACGAGTGGACGATGCGTGCCCTGCAAGCCGGCAAGCACGTCCTCATCGAGAAGCCCATAACAAGCACCGCCGATGAAGCGCGCCAGATCTTCGCACTTGCGGAGGAGAAGGGCCTGGTCGCGTTGGAGGCTATGCATAGCACGTCTGTCCATCTTATTCTTCTACACTATGCAGGCTCAGGGATCACAGCTAACCCCCACCATCGATCAGGTTCCACCCCGCGACCCAGCGCGTGCGGGAGATCGTGCTGAGCGGCGAGCTGGGCAAGGTTAAGAGCGCAGAGGTCATGTTCCGGGTGCCCACCTGGATGACCTTCTTCATTTTCGAGAAGAACGACATGCGGTACGAGTACGATCTCGCCGGAGGTTGCAGCATGGACATGGGAGGTGCGCTACATCCGCGCAAGCAGACTACTAGCGCTGCGCTATACTTGTACGATTGACGTAACCCACCTCACCTCTGCCGCAGTCTATTCCATCGACGCCATCCGCTACGCCACGGGGAACGAGACCACCGCCCTCGAAGTGACCTCCGCCACCGCGACCCCGCACCCCGCCGACCCCACCCGGATCGACCGCGCGATGCACGCGACCTACGCCCTCCCCGCCGCCTCCGACTCCGTCACCGTGGCCGAGACGACGACGGACTGGGCGGCGCCCGGCTGGGGCCCGTTCGGCCTCCTCCCGCGCATGCCCGTCGACACGCTCACCGTGCGGCTCGAGCGCGGCGCGGTCGAGCTCTACAACTTCGTGTCCCCGCACTTGTACCACTACATCGCGGTGCGGCCGACGGGGGACTCGGAGGGCGCCGCGACGACGGCGGCAGCGGCGCGCACGGAGAAGGTGTACCGGTACGCGGATGGGAGGGGTGGGGAGGGGTGGTCGACGTGCGTTCGTTCCGCTGAGCGCCGGGCTGTGTCACAGTTCAGTTGCGCACTAGTGCCCTGTGTCACTGACAGGTGTTGCTCGCCAGGTATCGCTACCAGTTGGAGGCCTTCGTGGACAGGATCCGCGGGAGGACGCCGTGGGTGTGGATAGAGCCTATGACGAGTGTCACGGAGATGGAGACGGTGGAACGAGTCTACGCAAAGGTGAATACATCCTCGAGTCGTGTATAGTAGGTGGCAATCGTGCCTAACTGACGGTGCTTAGTCCGGACTTCCTCCGCGCCGCTCTCCGCCCTGCGACTTCGATAACGCAGCACCTGCATAGATCGGCTACGACCGATCCAACACAGAACACGGGCTGAATAGGTTGCAAGAGATGCTCGGTGTCGCTCTGGTAATCCAATTGAAGAATCACATCCATATTCCACGAGATTCGAGCAGTATGATACACACATGTAGGATCGTGTACTATGGAGTCATTACATGGTTGAGGTACACCAGGGTATAATGCTCAAGGGCAAAAGCAACAAGCGCAGCAGCAGAGGAAAAGAGGGAACGGCAAGGGACAGAATATACGAATGTTGCAGCGGTAGCATCACACTTTGCCAGTGAGCTGCCTGATTTTGGCCTCCCTCTCCCGCTATCCCCGACAAGTTCGTCAGCAGCCTCATCTCTATTGTACTCAAATAAACACTCACGTCATCTGTAGCCTTCTGCGCCCGCAACCATTCCACCTCGCGGTTCTTCTCCTGCAGCATCTCGGTCGCCTCCTGCGCGTGCTTCTTGGATGCCTCGCGCGAGTCCTCGAGAGCCTGCAGGTCTGCCTGCGCCCGTTCATATTTCGCACGCGCGGCGAAGAACTCTAGCTCTGCTTTGTGGAACTCGCGCAGGGCCTTGGCATAATTTGCGTAAGACTTCGCTTCTTCCTGCAAAGTAGAAGGTGACGGTAAGCACCAACCTAGACAAGAGCAAGACAACGAGGAAAAGACATACCTTGACAGCATTCTTCTGAAGCTTCTGAATGTCGGCGAGCTCCTTTACAGCCTCTTCGAGTGCTTTCTGCTCCGCCTTTCCCTCTGCCTTGATGATCTTCGCCACCTTCTTGCCTTCCTTCACTACGAATCGAGCTCAGATCATCACTGCTGGATAGATACCAGTTCACAGCTATGCCACTCACGCTGCGTCTTGCTCAGTTTCGACTTCACCTTCTCGCTCAAACTCAGTTCCGCCATCCTGCTCCGCGTATCAAACGATTCGTCCAGCGTCGGACTCGCCGCGGGGCCCACCGTACCCGGCCCGCTCGCGAAACTGCCGCCGCTCAAGCTGACCCGACGTCTCCTCGCCATCGACGCGCTCGTTCGCAAGCTTCCCCTGTCGTCCGTCTCCCCACCCACACTCGCGCGGGGACCCGCGGAGCGGAACGAGCGAAGGGACGACGCGCGCTTGAACGCGCTGTCTTGCTTCGAGCCCGAACGCGCGGGAGCATCATCGTCGTCGAGCGAGCGCTCCCACGCCTGGCCGCGGTGGTGCGCTTCCTTGCTGGGAGACTCTGTCCAGAGGATGGGGATGGGCTCGATGTTGGTGCTGGCCTGCGAGGCGCGCGATTGGGGGCGCTGAGGGGCTGCTCCCGTGGAACCGTACCCGGAGTCAGAGGCACCTGCGGAGACGGAGCGGCGGTGTGATGCTTTCGTGTTCGTAATAGAGTTGGGCGAGAGGTCGTCCTCATCGTCTGCCACAGCGCCTTCGTCCGGACGGGGAGTAGCTTGCGCCTCCTCTTCGTCGCCGTCGGAGGGTCGTTTGCGAATGACGGGATCGCGAGGGATGCCGACGGAGGGTTTCGTGCTCACATCGCCCTCGGACTCGTATGCGCCGGGGAGGGTGGTGGAGTGATTATCGCCTGTCGGAGAGACGGAAGGGCCGTCAGAGGGGTGGCTGTTGAAGACGGCGATGGGAGCGTCAAAGTAGACGCTTTGCTCACTGGCTGGGGTGGGTGCGTAGTCGATGTGGGTGAGTCGACTGGTCATGGCGTGGATGGTGAGCTGGTGGGATGGAGTATAGAGGGAAGAGGAGTGATGGTATCGCTGTGCAGTGGAGGGTGCTTTGTGGACGAGGCCGGGTATAAGAGAGGCTGGCTACAGCAGAGCATGTCATTGGAGCCTCCCACCGCGCCGATCACCTCCTCCTTCCGCTTGTCCTTACCAGGAAGGCCTCCTGCCTAACACGTGAATGACGTAACTCCACCTCCCCCTCGCGCCTCAAGCTTCCCGCCCGACTCGGACTTTGCGCTCATCACGTCCGAGCCTCTGCTTAGGGCCGTTCGTCTGGTCTTCCGAAACGTGTGCTCGATGCACTGCTGACAAACTGTATACTCGCCGGTCTTAACCTCGTCATGAACGCATACTGGATCCTTGTGCGGATGCTATCGAGGTCGCGAACCGCTCTCGCAGATACGATGCTGGAGGTACTCGAAGATTCGTGATGCTGTCAGTGAACGCCATCTGCACCCGACATGCGGAGGACGTACCGTAGACGCGTGGATCCCGCGGCGGGATTCGGGAGCATCTCAGATAGGTCCCGACCAGAGCGAGTCCCAAACACTCCTCATGTCATACTGTAGCGGTGCTCTAAACGCACCTACGGGTGGTATATTCCATCCACGGCCAAAACAACAGTATGAAGAGATAAGTTACACAGAATCCACCCACCGTAACTGCAGTGGAGCCTAGAAGAAATCACCAACGACCTCCCGCTCGTCCTCCGCGAGCACGACCTCGCGGTCGACATACAGCGCCTTTACAACCTCCTTCTCCTGCCACCTCTGCTCCTCCGCGTCGCCAGAGGGGGAGATGGGCGTAAGGGTGTACGTCACAGATAGTGCAGAGAGGGCACCGCCGTACGCATGTGAGATACCAGTGTCGATGATGATGATCTTGCCCCCGCATCTCGACACGATTTTCTAAACAAAACTCGATCAGCTTCCCCCCACCCCCCAAACAGACACCCAACGCGCAGCCTCCGCGACGGCGCACCTGGAAATCCGGCGTATGCCCCATCACCATCCTCCTCGTCCCCGTCCTCTCCAGCACCCCGTCCACCTCCGCGCACACCTTCTCCTCCGGGTCGAGCGCCCAGCCGCGGTACCACAGCGGTCCGTCCGAGCCATACAGCCGCTGCTCCTCGTGCGTCGCCTCCCGCGGCAGGCCGGGGTACGGGTGCGGCGGGTGCGGCGCCGGCTGCGGCGTGCGGTGCTGCAGCTTGTGCAGGAGCGAGCTCGAGAGGCCGTTGATGCGCGACGGGAAGGGCGTCAGGTCTGGGTAGGTCGGCGCGAGGCCGCCATGCACGAAGGAGATTGCTGCGTGCGAGAGCGGCGAGGCCGGCTCGGAGGCGGTGTCGGTGTCGGAGGACGGGTAGGACGCGGGGTCGTAGTCGGTGTTGGGAGGCCCGAGGGAGGGGTGCAAGGGAAGGCGGGAGGTGGTGGTGTAGTTGGCGGCCCAGCTGCGCCCGATGCGGCCCGTGGTGAGCATCTTCTGGCGGGCAGCGACCGAGCCGAAGGTCTTGATCTCGGACGCGTGCACGTATCTGCATGTCGGTCAGCGGGTGTCTAGCCAAGTCTGCAAACAAAGCTCACCTCCAGTCGCCTACAGAGCCGGTTCAAGGCGTTAGCGCGTGCCACGGATGCTACCATGCGCGAAGCAGCAGGATGCAGCACTGACCGATGACGTTCATCCACTCGTGGTTGCCGAGGTGAGTCAACACCGTACCGCCGACGGCCTGCGCCTGGTCGCGCAGCCTGTCCATCCACATGTACAGCTTGATCGTGTCGTCTCCTCTGTCGATGATGTCCCCGGTCTGGACGAAGAAGTCGACGCGCCCGGACCAGTCCCCGTGCTCGTCGACGACGCCCGCCATCTGGAGCACCTTCTGCGCGTTGGGCATGTCCCCATGCAGATCTCCCACCGCGACAATCGTCCGCCTGAACTGGCCCTCAACCTCCACCGCGCCGTCTGCAGCACCGGACCCCGCGCCTGCGTTGTGATTGGGCTGGGCCGGGCGGTGGAGCTGCAGAGGCAGCTGTGCGGCTGCGTCGTCGCCATCGCCATGGGAGGCAGGTGGTGGAGCGGCTTTGGCGTCTGGGTGGGTGGCGAGGGGCAAGGAGATGGGGAAGCTGGCGACGAGGTCGAAGGACGGGAAGAGGGAGCGGCAGACCCAGAGCGTGGCGAGGAAGGGGATGAAGACGGAGAGGAGGACGAGGATGCGGGGCATGGCGTTCGTGAGATGTGGTGTGCTACGGAGATCTATCGCGTTGGCATGTGTGGTTTGCTGCGAATTGGCTGCTCAGCAAGTGTAAAGCGTCAAGCTGATGGTTGCTGGAGTTGAACGTAGTGGCACTGGCGGCACGTAGCGTGCTGTAAGCGTTGACGCGTTGACGCCCAGTGCTGTTTAATTGGATTTAGGCCAGGTAAACACCGAGATTGAAGCCTGTATAGACCCCGACTAGTCCGGATCAAGGCATCTCTAAATATGTAGCACATGGTGTGTAGACGCCGGGGTACCTGGTGGGGAAATGAAAGTGGACGGCAACTGGAGGCCGCTCGAGTGCTGGACTGGTTTACTTACTTACTTACTGCAGCTGACCCTCCTCGTTCCCTACTACATATTGCCACCGCTCTTTCCCCTCCGCTTCTCTTCCCATCCTCCGTTATATCTATTCCCTCTCACCGTCCTCCCATCCTTGTACTCCTCCCGCACGCATGCTCTCCGCCTCCCAGTGCTGAGCCTCCCCGCCCGAGTGCCCCTACCCTCGCCCGGTCCCAGAGCCGCTGCTCCCACTGCTGCCTGCCACTCCTCTAGGCCGTAGCTTTCTCTTCTCGTCGCCGCCATGCTGCCCTTGCTCCTCGTGGTCTCCATACTCGCCTTCCTCGACGGCTCCTCCGCCCTCTCAGCGTCCGCGCCTTCACTCACCGGCCGCTGGCGACCAGATCTGCGCAGGAGCGCCTCCCGTACGGCGGGCAGCTCCCGTCGAGAGCTGCACGCCCGCCATCAGCCTGTCTTGGAGGGAATCGTGACGGGCGTGGCCCCGGCGAACAACTCGACCATCGTTCCCGTCGTGTTCGCCTCGGACAGAGAGTGAGTGTCTATTCTCGTCCCGTGCTGCTGCGCTTGCTGCGGATGCGAACGGCCGTGTCCGCTGCTACGGTCCACCCTTCTGGCTTCGCTGCCGGCAGAATGGCCCTAAACATGCTTGCCGTATACACAAACTGACCGTCAATCCCGTTCGTTCGCAGAACATACTATATCCTTGCAGGCGTGGGCAACGTCTCTCTCCGCCTCGCGCTCGACACTGCGTCTGCAGACCTCTGGTTCGTGTCCTCGGACTGCAACGACCGCGCGTGCAACGTCCCCAAGTACCCGCTCGCCTTCAAGAGCCCCACGTTCGAGTCCGTAAACTCGAACGCGACAGAGTTCAACGTGAGCTATGCGGACTCTACAGGTGCGTCCCGCCCCGCCTCGCCCTCCTGCGGTGGTCGGCCCGCAGCTGATGCTGACCCGTTATGCGGTGCGTGCGTGAAGGCGCGCAAGGGTTTGTCGCAAGGGAGAGCGTGTCATTGGGTAACCTGACCGTAGCGAACCAGGCGATCGGTGAGTGCCTCCCGGTCTCATTTCTGTTTCGCCTCCGATCCCGCGGCTGCGCATTGCTGCCAAGTGACGTACTGGATGAGGTACTTTGCTTGGCGGGATGGAGGTAGTGGCATTCGGGCGCCCGTCGCAGGGTCGTGAGGAAGCCTGCACTGTCTAGTCAGGTTGTGGGTGCATGAGGGAGCTTGCGCATCGATGCGCAGGTTGAGCTATTGAACGTTACGGGTCGGGTACAGGTAGCTTCTTGGTTCACTTGTACCCGACCCCGACATGTTCGTCCCCCCTACTCGTATGCTCGTAACCCTCTGCGGATCTGAGACACCGGGTTACAGCCTATTGCCAGAGTAGAATGTAGAGACTTGCGACGCCCGTCAAGCAGAGCATTAACTGAACGCTTTTCTACAGGTCTCGCAACCTCGTCCAATGTCACCTTTACCGACCAAGTCAGCGGCGTTCTCGGTCTCGGCTTCCCTCGCCTTTCTACCATTTCCAGTCTCGCTTCGAACGGTATGTTCCTCTTTCTCCCTCTTCAAACCCTTCAGACCTTACGAATACCTCCCGCTCTGTCATAGCAACCCCGTTCTTCGCGACGATGGCGCAAAACGGGCTTTTGGACTACCCACTATTCGGGCTGAGCCTCACTAGGGACTCGAGCGGCTCGCTGTCGTTCGGTAGGTTACAGTTCTGTCGTGCTGCTGGAGATAGAACGACTAAAGACTGGGTCGGGAAGGTGCCATTGACGGTTCAGTGGTAACGAACCGAAGTCTGATCGAATGGAACGAGGTTGTTCCATTTGCGCCGTTCGGCGCGCAGAGCAACGTCTCGAGCTACTTGCAGTGGGCGGTCGTCCTTGAAGGCATCTCGGTACGTTCTGCACCAAGCGCCCTACTCTCGAAACTCTCGAGCTCATATTGTGCGCAAGGTGAACGGGACGACTGTAACACCAGAGCCGACTTACCCCGCGCAGACGTTCAATTCGTCTCTCGCCCTGATCGACGCGTGCGTGTCCACCTCAACTCTCACACAGGTTCATACAGGACTAAACACTACCAATTCCGACCGTTATGTCCGTGGCTGTTATTTGACACCGACGCCTTGCTCCATTAATCGGATCCACGTTATTTGTCTATGGGGGTGCCTGACGACGACAGCGGAACCGCCGGCATTTATGGGCCTTATCAGGATGTGAGTGGCGTTTCCACGAGAGGCGCAACGCCTCGTGTGTAACGCATGGACCGGAGACGGCTGACGCACGCACGCTCGCGCAGGTGTCGCGGATATATTCGCAGATTCCGGAGGCGCGCCTCGTGGACGATGGTACGTCATACCCGCTCACATTTCAGCAAGTGCGACAGCGCTGACCGGAGCGTTGGTGGTAGACGATGGTGTTGGGCAGTGGGTCGTGCCGTGCGAGATCCAGGAGACGATTGCGTTCAACTTCGGGTGCGCCATCTCGTTTCTCTTGCGGGGTGCCTGACGGTGCTGAGTAGACTGCAGGGGACACGAGTTCATACTCGAGCCCACGGACTACCTGATCGGTCCCGCCGCTGGGAACCCCGCGCTGTGTCTCTCGTGGCCACAGGCGCTGCCGCCTAGCTCGGATGGGATTGACTGGCAGCTCGGTTCGCCATTCCTGAGGACGGTGTACTCGATCTACAGGTGAGCACTCCAGGCGCGAGCGTCCATCCGAAAGCCAAGCCTGACCCATTCGCAGCTTTGGCATCAACACCAAGGAGCCCCCCATCGTGGGCTTCTACCCGCTCCGCAACGCAACGGCACCGATCCCTCCCCCCGCGTCCGCGTCCGCGTTCTTCGCGTCCTACTCCGCGACGGTCCCCACGACGCTCCCGAACTTCCTGCTCGCGACGCCGACGTTCACCACGCCCACATACACCTTCAACGCCTCCGTCAGCGCACGCACGGGCGAGCTCGTCGCCACGGGCCTCGCGACGAGCACGTACGCGGCGCTGTTCGGCACGCGCGGGCACCCGAACGCGACGGCGCTGCCGACGATCACGCCGAGCCCGACCGTGGTCACGTTCGTGATCACGGACACGAGCGGGCGGACGCTGACGAGCGTGTCGACGGCGAGCCAGGCGTCGATCACGCTCGGCGTGCCTGCGGGCTGGAAGGTGAGCGCTGCGCGGGCGGGGAGCGGGCGGTCGCGGGGCGGGGTCGCGCTCGGGCTGGTGCTGTGTGCGTTGGTGTGGAGTTTGGTGTGAGCGCGTGCGTCGTCGTCGCGTCTATTTATGTTTTTTTCGTCGCTCTCTCCTCCCGCTCTCGCATCATCCATCCCTCTCCTTCATCTACTCAAGACGATCAGCACGCACGCACGCATATCTAAACGCATACCACACTCCATCTGCCAGCCACATCTCGGCTCGACGATCTGACGCCCGCCATCCGCACATCTGTATATCCCCCGCC